>BQNB010049839.1:0-13178 GCA_026074375.1 Tanacetum coccineum
ATGGTGATGCCTCATTCCAGCTGGAGTCGGATTCATTACCACATGCTCATGCTCAAACTACAAAGACATACTATAAGCATTAAGATTTAAGAATCATGAAAGCTCAAGAATTAAAGACAAAGACTTCCGCACAAACTCTGATATACAAGATCTTCCTACAAAGATATCAAGTCTATCAAGGGAGATTGTTAGCAAGCTTTCAAGATGATGCAAAGTATGAGCATGTTGGTCAAGACACAAGATCGCAAGGTGGCAAAGACAATCAAGACGAAAGGATAAAGATTTAAAGATCTCGGACGAAAAAGACAAAGTCAAAAGACAATGACAAAGGCTAAAGATCAAAGATCACAAAGCATGAATGAACAAGCCTACAACGTAGACAGAGACAAAGATCACAAGAGCTCAACGACAAAAGCAATCTCATTGATCTCACGAAGGAGTGTCACAATGAACTCACTTCGGGCGAGATTGTTAGCCTCAAAATATTGAGTCGAACAAGGAAGTTCGTTCATTAATTATATTAGGTCTTGGTCATTAATTAATTATACGTTGTAATAGGCTATACGGGTAAACGGTCTCTTTGTGTAATCTAATCGGTCACGTGTATCGGGCGAAAGCCCAAGTATTCCCAAGCCCGACCCGTAGAAACACCAAGGCATGAAAGCCTCTTGGTTTTAACTATAAATACCCCTCTCCAAGGATGGAGAGGGTGTTGGTTCATTTGTAAGATTTTTGTGTAATCAACCATTCTCATTTTTTTCTCTCTTTATTTCTCTCTCTAACTTCTCTCTAAAATTCTTTTCATTTTCTCTTATCTATTTTTCTTGTTTCAATGGTGAAGTGAAGGTGATTTTGGGTTACCGACACTTGGATTTATTAATGCTTATCATTCATATAATTATGAAATATGATATAAATTTATAAATCTATAAATATTTGTTGCCGCCTTAAGTCACGCCTCAAAAACGTCATGCCGCTATGCCTCACGCTAAAGCTTGAGGCTTGGCCATGCCGCCACGCCACACCACACCTTACGCTATCTATAACCTTGGTTACACCGGAGATATCAAGTCACTCTCTGATGTCAAGGCTATACTCTACATCAACCTTGGAGAACATTTGGAACCATCATCAACAAATGTCTTAGTGGTAAAGTAACTGGACTCGATCAACTTCGTATCTCTCGGGCTCAAATCATTTGGGGTATGTATTACCAGAAGAATGTTGACTATGTCTACCTTCTATGGGAAGACTTAGTTTATCAAATCGAAAATAAGGTGTCAAAGAAGAACAAAGACATGTACTATCCAAGATTCACCAAAGTCATTATCAACCACTTCATTTCAAAAGATCAATCGATTCTAAGAAGAAACATGGTGGACGGGTACATGGCTAAAGATGACCCTATTCTCACCACAATAATATTCATCCCCAAGCATGAAACAGTTCAAAAGTACGATGCCATACTTCCTGATACTCTAACAAATCAAGCAATGAAGGAGTCGGAGGCGTACAAGACTTACTATGATTTTGCTACTGGAAAGGTGATTCCAAAACTAAAGTATGTACGACGATCTACAAGGGAGAAGACTGATCAAGCCCCTAAATCTTCTCCAGGTCAAAGCTACAGCTAAGGTGGCTAAATCAGGAAAGAAGAAGCTACATGCTCAAGGATTGGAGACTCTATCAGAAATTGCATTGTCTGAGGCTGACAAATGAAACTTATCACCAAAATAAGCAAGACACAATTCCATGGCTCTCACGCCAGTGGTTCAGGTGCAAATGAAGGAACTGGTGTTTCACCAGGGGTTCCCAATGTACCTACATATGGCTCTGAAGATGAGAGCAGATTTCTTGGAAGTCCAGTGGCGAGGATGATGATGATGAAGTAAGCATGAGTAAAGACGATGATGACAATGCTGATAATGAAGATGATGATGATCAAGATGATGATAATGAACAGACTGAATCAAACAATGATGGTGATGACTTTGTCCATCCCAAGTTCTCCACTCATAATAAAGAAGTAAGACAAGATGAAGAAGATAAAGAAGAAGAGTGTTCGGATCTGAGGGTTCATACACCTTCTCATTTTGAATCCACTGATGATGAAGCATATGATGAAGTAACACAAGGAGACAATGTTAAGGAAGAAAAGCTGGATGAAGAAAAGATAAATGAAGAGGAAGAAATGAATGAAATGTAAAATGACGCAAACATCAATATAGAGGGAAGAGATACTGAAATGAAAGATGCCTTATTAGCTAATGTTCAAGCTACTCAAGTCATAGAAGATACTCATGTGATAATAACCACTGTCACTCCTGAAGTTCAACAGTAGAGTTCTTCTGTATCATCAGGCTTCATTTCCAAGATGCTCAACCCTAATCCAGATACAGGTATCGACTCCATACTCAATCCAAACATTGAGTCAACTTCTCTGGTAGATGTTCTAGTAACTACTAATGATAAGATACCTCCTTCATCTGTAACAACACTTCCTCCACCACCTATTCCTCTCATTCAACCTCTACAACAAACACTAGTTTCCACACCAACAATTGTTACAAGTACCTCCCTACAAAATCTTTCAACCTTTGGTTCTTTATTCAAGTTTGAAAATAGAGTAAAATCTTTGGAAGACGACTTCTCGAAATTCAAGAAAACAAACCTATTTGCTGAAGCAGTTTCATCAATTCCTAGTATTGTTGATAAGTACCTAGCCAACAAGATGAATGAAGCTGTAAAACAGCTGTTCAACTACAGTCAGACAGACTTAGAGACGAAGCTAAAACTGAAAATGAAGACTTCATCAATACAATTGATGCAAATATATAGAAAATCATCAAGGAGCAAGTCAAAGTACAAGTTAAGGAGCAAGTCTCTAAAATTTTGCCAAGAATTAAGAAGTCAGTAAATGAATAACTTGAAGATGAAGTTCTGATTCGTTTATCCAATAAAGATAAGACATCACATGCTGTAGCAGCTAACCTATCTGAACTTGAGTTGAAGAAGATTCCCATAGATAAAATGGGGAATAACAAATCAATCGACAGATCAGTTCAACAGAAGACTCTCTACAAAGCATTGGTTGACGCTTATGAAAATGACAAAGACATCCTTACAACATATGGAGATACTGTCACTCTTAAAAGACGTCAAGATGATAAGGATGAAGATGATGAACCCTCCGCTGGATCAAACCGGGGGTCAAAAAGAACGAAAGCTGGAAAAGAACCTGAGTCTACTAGTGCTCCAAAGTACAAGACGTCTAAGTCAACCGACTCGTCTAAAGAAGGGTCCAAGTCTAAAACAAGGTCAACTGGCAAGTCTGCTCAAGCAGAGGAGCAAGTTCACACTGTCAAAGATTTGGAAGAACCCGCACATCAGGAGTTCAAAACGGGTTTTACTGAAGATCATCCTGTTGATGAGACCACTCAGCTTCCTGATTGGTTTCAGAAACCAGCAAAACCACCAACTCCCGACCGTGATTGGAACAAGACTTTGCCTGCTGTTCATGGACCAATTCAACCTTGGATCAGCACTTTGGCTCAGAAAGAAGGTCCTCGTGAGTTGTTTAATGAGCTGATAGATACTCCTCTAGACTTCTCAGCATTCGTGTTGAATCGACTCAAAGTTGATACTCTGACTCCAGAATTATTAGCCGGTCTAATATTCGAGTTAATGAAAGGCTCGTGCAAGAGTCTGGTGGAACTAGAATACTTCCTTGAAGAAGTCTACAAAGCGACTACTGATCAACTAGACTGGAACAACCCTAAAGGACAACAATATCCACATGATCTGCGCAAGCCCTTACCATTGATACCTAATTCACGAGGTTGTCGAATAATACCTTTTGATCACTTCATCAACAACAACCTTGCGTATTTAAGTGGTGGTGTCTTAAGCCAAACTTATGCTACTTCAGTGATGAAGACAAAGGTTGCAGATTATGGACACATCAAATGGATTGAAGACTTGGTCCCAAACACCATGTGGAGTCAAGTGCCGATTGTCTATGACAAACATGCACTCTGGGGCATCTCTCACTGGGGGAAAAAACGTCAACAATTCTATGGATATACAGTACACAGGGAATCTGCTCGTGATGTCTACTCCAGAAATAGAAGCATTGCTATTAAGAAGCTTACGATTGTCGAATGGCACAATTACAAACATTTGGACTGGATCACTATTCGTAGAGATGATGACAAGCTGTACACATTTAAAAAAGGCGATTACAACAGACTTTACCTTCAAGACATCGAAGACATGCTGCTTCTTCTTGCTCAAGGCAAGCTGACAAATCTCAACATTAAGGAACGTCTAGCTTTGGGTGTTTCACTGTGAATGTTTACAAGAAGCATTGTCATCAAAAGGCGTGTGGAAGATTTTCAATTGGGTATCAAAAGTTACCAAAAGAAGTTTAACCTCACAAAGTCGGATACGTACAGATCAGATCTTAAACGAAAGATAGCATATACAGCATACTCCAATCCCAAAGGTTTCATATATCAGAATCAAGACAAGAAGAACAGATTGATGCGTATTAATGAACTCCATAAGTTTAGTGATGGTACACTCAATGATGTTCGGTCTGCTCTTGATGATACTCTGAAGAGAATCCGAATGAAGTATCTGTCACAGATAGTCTAGAGAAATGTAGACAGGGAAAAAGCAGGAGCTATGATCTAGGCTATTGATCGACAACTAAGGAACAGAAGGATAATGAGGAGTCTGGAAAAGTTCATTGGTGGGAGACTGTACGGGGGAGACCTACGGCTTCTAGGAAGGACCTTATCATATGTTGTTCTCATATCTCAGGGTAAACCTCGTACATAATAAAAAATTGTGAATTTGTATATAGGTAGTGTAGACTTAATGGTGATAATAAGGAGTGCTAGAGTATAATTTTTTCATGAATTTCTTAGTAAATTCAAAAAATTTCAAATTATTATACTCAGCACTGTCTTATATACCCTCAAATATTAAGGGGGGGGGGGGCATTAAAATGTTCCTAATAGATATTGTGTAACATTTTGTCCCTGAACGTTTAATCAATTGATATCCAAAATATCAAGGGATTAACATTTTGGATAAGGGGAGAAAATGTGATTAAACTGAACTTAACTTGTACTGAAATGTGATCATAAAAAATAGACTTAATGCACTCTACACTTAGCATGCACTACGATTACGATGCGCATGTTAAGGGGGAGCTTTTAGTGATTATGAAAAACTCTCAAAGTGTAAATCTTTTGATATTTATATCAAACACTTTGATTGAACTTTTCAATGGTTTTGAAGGATTGTGATGGAATACCCAAAAGACCGACCATGTACTTTTATGGAGTTATAAGGTGGTTAGACATAGGTATTCAAATCCTATGATCCAGTCAAAACCGGAGGGATCTACCCAGGGATATCCACTAGTTAGTGTATAAGTCCTTAGGTATGATACAAAAGGAGTAAAAGTGAAAATAAGGGAATAGTGCCGACTGAGATGGAGCTAATACTGGAACAAACCCAACAAGGTATTAGTCATAAAGTCTTGGTAAGCGCTGAAGGGATTGAAGAATGAAAAAGAATTGTAAGGATAAAGGGTGAAAAGAAAGAAGCCCTTCATACACTTAGGCAGAAACCAAGTCAATACATAAACTGTCAGAAACACTAAGTTGTTGTCTGACATTGAAGATAGTCATAGACCTAGTGACGCTATGCACAACCCTCCCTAGCCACTCAAGGTCTCTCAATAGACTCTTGTTTCATTTCTTACAGAGATTACATGCATTTATATCGACTTTCTCACTCCGAGTTAGTAAATATTTAAAAGGTGGTAGTATGCTCCAACCTCCGATCACTAAAACCAAAGTGCACGATTGAGTCTAGAGCCAAAAGAGATCATCCATAAATCTCATTAGGACACTTGTCAAAATTATGCTTGCTAAGTCACACAATGTGAATAACAAGATATATATTAAGAGTCCTACGCATTATCCTTGTGATTTTACCAGAATATCTGAGTGATATTTAAATATTCACAGTGAAGATGGAAATCCTTCTTGAGCCAACATCAAACAAGCTCATGGCAGGTGACTTATGCGATTCTATATAAATCAAACTTGTGACAACTGGAAAGAAACAATGGTGCGATTCTATATGAATCAAACTTGCTAAAGGAAATGAATTAATGGTTGATGATGAATTTTTGAAATGATCAACACTATCGATGTGTCACAAAACCACTTTAGCAAGTGACACGTCGATTGATTTTGTCAAATCAATTTTTATTTCAATCAGTGAGATAGTAACTCGCTGGTTCACTCTTATCGTGCTGTCTGCTTTGAGATGTTCCGGTAATGAGAACATGCTGAGTTTGATGAATCTAATACATATGTGTTAGAAAGATTTGATACTTCAACTGGAAATCCTATCAAGGATATTCTTCTTAAATTGAATCTACCTGATCACAGGTTGATCCTCACGGATTCGAAAGTTACTCCAACCAAACACGAGCGAATGACAAAGCCATATTCATTTCTTTGCTTTATTGCTAACTGTTTTAATGCGGATACTTAAAGATGGAGGTGAAGGTACCTGGTTCCAGCTGACTCACACATTCATAGCCGCATGTTCATACCCGACCAACAAATATAAAGACAACATGAAAGCTCAAGTACATGTTTCAAGACTTCCGCTACTCTGATACCGTACGTCCTTCTTGAAGTGACGAAGTGTTAAAGTTAAAGAACTTCAAGAAAGATGTATTATTAAAGCTTTTCAAGAAATCAAATCAAGAAAGGTATGAGCATGTCGGTCCTAAAGTCACAAGTTCACAAGATGGCAAAGCTTACAAGATGGCGAAACGAGACTATGCTTGGTTGATGATCTCAAGGTGTTCAAAATCACATTTTCACATACAAGTCAAGTTAAAGGAACACACTCAAGCTTAAAGTCAATGATCACTACCCCATATTCACAAGAAAAAGATAAAGAAAAGAAGACTACGAGCTCAAGACTAAAGTCAAAGCATAGTATGCTAGGATTAAGTTTTTGTGAACTGGAGTGACCTATGGTATGTGCTTAATTACACATACCATTTTCCATTAAAACCGGACTTAAATGACCAAAAGCGTACCAAAAATACATTGTATTTGTATGTTTTGCATTTGTATTGTGCAGGTACCAGATATCTAAGAAAAGAAAAAAAACGAAGCCAAAACGACAAAACCGAGCACGAGAACGGAAAGAGCGTGAAAGAAAAGTCAAATCAAAGCCAAAAGTCAAAGAGTCAAAGTAAACCAAAGTCAACCCCGACAAAGTCAAAGTCAAAGGCGAAGCCGACATTGAAGAAATGTTAAATGGGCCAATCCGACCCATCTAATAGGCCGGGTCAGCCCATTTAAACATTATAAAGACTTAAGCCTTATAAAAAAGCCCAAGTCCTCTTTTTATACATACCCGGCCCAACAAAGCCCAAAAGCCTAAATCGTTAAGTTTGTTAAAACCAAAAGGACTAACCATGCAATAACTCTTATCACTTTGAGGGACCATTTCTGCCAATCCCTTAAACCCTTATCACACCACGAGGACGATTCATGAAATGCTAATATACATCTTGAGGGGCCTGTTTTGCCAAACCTCCAAACATTTACCCTACACCAAATCAAACTACTGTACATCTCTTCCACTACCCGCCAAAATGCTCCAGGTACTATTCCCCTTTCTTCTCCACTTTGTCGACCAACACCTTATCCCACCACACAAACCAACAAATAACACCTTGGCAATCCCTTGCAAGCTCATTCGGCAAAGAATAAAGACAAAAATGAAGGGCTAAGATCAAGAGACTTGGGGACTACTCAAAATTGATGGCCAAGATTGCCTTTTGAAGGCTCTCACACAACAAGCACACCCACAGAAGCTCTCACAAAGAAAACACAAGACCTAGAACCTTCATTAGCTTATTATAAATAGGACTCATTGTAAGCCCTTGGGCACGGAGAAGTTTTTTTTAACCTAGTTTAAGTTTCAGCTTATTTTTAAGTCATTTAAATCATTGTCTTTCAATTTCCAAGTCTTGTAACTTTTTTAAGTATTAATGAAAATTTGAAGTTTTTAAGTCTAAATTTGAATTCCTGTTTTTCCTTTGTTAAAAGCCTCTTATAAAAACATATAAGCAATATGTTTTCACTTAAATATAAAATACTTAAGAAAATTTTACAAAAAAAAAAACCAAAAAAAATCCACTCCTCAAATACCACAGCTTATTTATGGATGATAAGCCAAACTTGGATGGGTTTATGGATAATACTAGCTTGTCTTTTGACAAGCTAGAGCTTGTAGATTAGCTTATTTATAAGCTTGTTTGCCCTGTTTAAGCAAGGGCTTTTGTAAGTTCTACTTTCTTCATTTTCTTGCATTTTACTGTAGCATTGCTTATTATTGCTTATTTGTACTTATTTACGTTTGCTTATGATGTTTAGTGCTTATTATGCTTGTTTTGTAGTTTAGAGATAATTTGTTTGAGTTTTCTTAGAATCTGTCTATTTTATCTTTTTAAAATAGCATAATCTGTTTTAGCTTATTTGAGTGCTTATTAGTTGTTTAAACATGCTTAATGTTGCTTATTATTCTTGTTAGACATCTGGTCTTTAAGGTTTTGTTTCTAAATTTTAAGTTTTTAAGTTAGAAAAGGCATTTTAACTTTTAAAGGGGTGTTTGGTTTAACTATTTTCATGGGTGAAAATGGGTCAAAACTGCATTTTGACACTTGAGTCAATTTAGTTTAGCTTAGATTAGTCTTAAAATCCAGTTTGATTAAGTTTTAAGCTATTAATCTCAAAATCATACCTTGTTAAAACTGTTATCTGAATTTGTGAAGTCAAACTTCATTTAGCCAGCTTATTTAATTAGGCATTTGAATCTTGTGAGTTTGTGATGTTTTTGTGCTTGTTTGAGTCCTAAAATTAGTTAGAAATCCAAGTCTTAGGCCTGCAATTTGTGTTTAAGTTTGTGTCAAGATTCTGTCAAAAATTGCTAAGTGTTGAAAAAAAAAGAGAAAATGCCTTTTCAATTGCTTTTTGTGGCTTATGCTTTATTTCAAAATGCTTTTTGAAAGATAATAAATGTTCTTTGAGGTCCAAATTTAATCTGTTTGTTGGTCTCATATTCATAAGGTTCTGTTTAAGTGCTTATTTTTAAGCTCAAAAGTGGTATTTTATAAAGATTGTAAAAATTTCCTAAGTGTCAAATCTGAGTGAACTAGCTTTTTCATTAAGCTTTTTAAGGGCTTATTTGAATTTCAAACTGCTTTTTGATTGTTGATTTAAGTAGCTTTTTGGCCAAACTTTTTAGTGGTATAAGCCACTAAGCCATAAGGATCTATTTGCTAGCTTATTTTTAAGCTAGAAAAGTCCCCTTTTGGCTGTTTGCTTAACAGTTTGGCCAAAGAGTTTATTTGCTTATTTGAGCCTCTCAGCTTATTGTTTTTGCTTATTTTAGGATTAGTATAGCTTATTAGGTTAGTTTAAATCCATTTTAGCTTATTTTCTTTAGTTTAGAGCTTATTTGCCTTTTAGTTTAAAAATCTTAAGTTTTATAGCTTTTTAAGTTCTTTGTCATTTTAAGCTTAGTTTAAGTCCTTTTAGTTGCTTATTTTTGTTCTTTATTGCTTATTAAGTATAGCTTATTATCTGTGTTAGCTTATTCTTCTTTTTCATTTGCTTATTTGTACTCAAAAAGCCAAAACATTTAGCAAAAAAGTCATTTAGTGTTAAAAGCTTAATCTGTCACCCTTTTCAGCTTATTTTTGTGCTTATTTGTGGTTTCTAAAAAAAGTGGTTTTGTAAAAGTTGCTTATTTTTAAGTCCTCTAAAAAGTTGTAAAAAATGGCATTTAAAAAACATTTGGGAGTTGGGGGAAGTCCCAGGTGAGCAAGACTCGAACCCGGGACCTCAACCCCCCCTCAACCAAACGTTTTAACCAACACACACTACCACTAGCGCCCTTGGGTCTTTTCCGTTAGATCTTGCAACATCAATATACTTATACACATTTTGAGCCCTTAAGCCCATAAGCACTTCGAAGCTTATACAGGGCTTTTTAGAGCTTATTTGATAAGCTGGCTTAACCAGCTTATTTTTCCTAGGATCTTTACATCGTTTAGGACTTTCTTGCAATTTTTTAGATTTTTCTTCCTTTATTTGTTATTTTTATTTATTTTTCGAAGATTAAAATTTTAGAAAATCATTTAAAAATAGTTTAATTAATCAGAAAAATACAAAAAAATAGTTTTTAGATTTAGAATAAATATTTTTAGGTTTACAAAGTTTAAAATCTTTTTCATCATTTTTAGATTTTAAATTTCATTTTTAGCTTTTTAAATTAATTTTAGGAATTAGTTTTTAATTATAAAAAGTAGTGAAAAATATTTTTCTAAGTTTTTATGATATTTTAGACTTTTATAAAGTAGAAAATCATTTTTTGGAATTTTTAGGAATTAATTTGTAATTTTCTAGGATTTTAAATAGATTAAATAGGTTTTTAATTCATAAAAAATTATAAAAAAGTCAAAAAAATATAATTCCTTTTTAGAAAATTTTCTTTTGTCATTTTAGAGGTTTAGAAACCAAATTTGCATTTTTAGGGTTAATATTTGCCTTAGTTGATAATTAGTCGCGTTTTTAGGATTCTCGTTTACGTTTTTAGTTTAAAATTGTGTTGCTTTAATTGTTTTTAGTATAGATTGCATTAATTTTCCCGTAGAATTAGAAATCCAATCAAAATCTTTTTCCATTCAAGCATCAATTATCAAACCGACAAACGACTTTCCATTGCATTCCTCGTTGGGGATAACGACCCGGGAATCATACTTTCGGATTTTCTACATTGAGATTTTTGATTCTTATTATATATTTATATATTTATTATATTTAATATATATAAAGGGTTGAATTTGTCAGTTGTGAGGGGCCGTCGGGTATTTATGGGGGCCATTTTCTAGAAAAATGAAAAATTTTAGCTTTTCCCTTTCTTAAGTCCAGTGATTTCGACATCTACTAAATTCAAGAATAAACTAATTCAAGCAATAATATGTGGTCCTAAACTAGCATACAAATCATTTAGCAAATAGTGGCATTGTACGCATGTCACAATCATAAAATAAAGCGTTGATAGGATGATAAAATAGAGAGAATCGTCCAAGTCAAATATAATTGTCATTTGTCATTCCTAGTATTAATAATATATTAAAAACAAAAACAAAATAGTCTCTAATAGTTATGCCAACTTATTCACTTCCGTTTCCCACCCATCTTGTTCTTGAGAGCTTGTCCAATTGACCTTAACCCTTCCCGGTGAGCATCTCGTTGTTGAGTTTGAAGATTTATAGTTTCAGAGAGATAGGTGTTCAAGTTATGACTTTCATGAGGAGGGTTTTAACAGACTCTAAGAACAACATTAGACGAGGAAGAGACGATTTGAGATGGAGAGGAAGAGTTGGAATGAAATGATTCATCATCATTTTCATCAATGGTATCATCCAACGGACGAATAGGATGGATGTTTAAAGAGGTGGAGATGAGCCTAGCATTTTGATTCCAGAGGTCCTTTCTGCCCCATGATTCCGATCACAGTCTTCGTTCATAATGAGGAGCGAGGGGATGCAATGACTTGATCATAGTGAGATTTAGTGATCAATTGCAACTCAAGAAAGACGGACTCAACATGTTGAACAATCTAGACCAAGAAGCGTTCCAGAAGGTAAGAGTTTCCTAGTTGTTTTGAGTTTTTCCATTCTTTTGAGGAATGAAAATGGTTTGTTGTATCGAGTGGAGGTCTCAATGCAATAAAGCATATGACAAAGACATGCGGAGACATCATCCTTATGGCCTCCTAGACAAATGGTGTTTTCACGAATGATATGAACCTATGGTTTCATATGAGGTTGAATTTCTCAAGTTAGGATTTCTTTTTTATCAACGACAATATTTTCCTTATTTTTAGTACGAGTGGTTTGACCTTGTTGAGGAATTTGAATAAAAGACTTGAAGACATTTAGAGAAGGAGGAGTGGTTTTATAACGACATTTACTTGGAACACTTATTGACAAGTATTCGAGTGACCACATATCGGTGTGTGACACTTGACCTTTGAACGGTATTTTTAAGATTTGACTGAATTCCTCAAGAGTGAGAGAGAATGACTTACTTTGTATAACAAAGTTGACCACAAAATGACCCGTGGAGTTATAATCAAAAGTTAGTTGACTATAGAACTCGAGTACAAAACGAGGAACAATTTGTTCATTTATGTTCAACAAGCAGTCAAAATCAATTGATTCAAATGAAACAAAGACCGAACATAGTTTAGATTCGTAAAGTCCTCAAAAACCACCTGACCCTCATGAATGTCGCGACTTTCAAAGTTTCTTTATCTCTCTTTTATAGGTGAACGATATTCATGTGAAATCATTGGGATATAGTGTCTTTTATTTTTATAGCCGTCAGACGATTTGCAAGGCATGATTACTTAGAAAAAAATGAGGTTACATTTTATTACCATTTACTTGTAATATTTTATGAGCATCGTTTCTAGTATGTGCATAAATGTGACAAATGTGGAGTAATGATTAACTCGACCTATAATTAAAATCCTAAGAGTTAATCCAAATGCTCCTTAATTTGATTTTGCTCATCCAAACATGTTGAAAAATACATATGAATCATGTATCTCGACTTTTGTTCATGAGATCATTATGCATGTGTTTGAAAACGTTTTTAAGTTGTATTAAAAATGCATAACAACAATTTTATTATGTCCCTAACGTGAGTGATTTGAAAAATATAATTGGGATTTTGGTTCGAAATCAACTTTTTGACAAACTCGCTAGTGTATGCAAATTCTATGTCTACGGGAAGCATATTAGTTATACATTGTAACCTAGTAGTCCTAATTGTAAAAATTGAAAGAAAAATGAAAAATCCCCAATTTCAATTTTTGTGTTCATCATGAACCCTAGACTCAAATTGAAAAAAAAATGAAATGACTTACAATTGATGATCTTTGTGATGTTGTGGATGATTATAGGTGTTGATTAGATCTTCAATTTAAGTTTTAATGGTTGATTTTGAGTTTTTTGGGTTGTTTTGTTCGTTTTCATCGTTGCAGCAGAGAAG
>BQNB010049839.1:15941-41833 GCA_026074375.1 Tanacetum coccineum
ATCTCTTTCATTATTTCTTACCTTGTTGTTGCTATGAGTGGCTAAGCACTTCTAGTGTTGGCCTAGTTATGAATGTACTTATGTAATGATTGTTTCTTGTTTATTTATTGTTTTATTGAATATCCTTATTGCCTGTCATTGATCCCTGAGTTTTGGTAGTAGTAAGGGTGGTTTAGATCCTGTTAGTTCTTTATTTAGGCGGACATGTTGAACTTAGAATTAGCAGGCTACTAGGATAAGTTGGCATTTATCCCTAATGTAGGAATTAATCTAATTACCGCCTTTATCACATTAAATACTTAAAAAGCTTAGGAACTCTTTCAGTGGGGGTTTATAATCTATCTTAGGTTATAGACAGGCCTTTTGGATAATTGGGGGTTTAATCACTACAACCCGGATACCTTAACATCGTGACTTACGGGGAATTGGGATCACAGGAAGTATAGGACAGACTACGAATGTCAATTCGGGTCTGTTGATATTAGAACCACTAATAAAACGATATCTAGACATTGCACTAGGAAAACACATCATAGCATGAGTAATGAAATATCTAGGTTAGCATGCCTTCCTCCGTGACTGTTTTCATCTCTATTTACTTTTCGCAAATTTATTTTCATGTCAAGATTTCAAATCAATTCAAAACCATTTTTAAACCTGTGACACATTTCAAATTAAAACTAATACAACTTAGATCTTGTGAAGACCTTTGATTTACTAAGTTCTGCACTACATACGATTGTGTTCTCTGCCTGTTAGTGCGTGTAGACATCGGTAGACGAGTTTTATAAATTTAAAACTTATAATAAATTATTTAAGGCAATTTACGCATCAAGTTTTTATCGCCGCTGCCGGAGAGCTAAAATTAGTTATAATTTGATTTCTTGTATTTATTTATTTAATTTCTGTACTAATTTTTGTTAATTTCTTAGGGACAATTATGGGTGAGGTAGATATCAATACTCTCACCATGGAGCAATACCTGACATTGACTCGTGGGAACCAAGCACCGGACGTGGTTAAACTAGAGATCGGGGGCAATGTCAATCTTGAGATCAAGAGTCAATTCATGCGAGAATTAAGGGAAGATACTTTTTCTGGGAACAAAAATGACAATACTTATGAGCATGTTGAGCGGGTTTTAGACATCGTCAGTTTTTTCAACATTCCAGGAGTGACACGCGACGTAGTCATGCTACGGGTTTTCCCCATCACACTCACTAGAGCAGCTAAAAGGTGGGTGGACAGACTAACCTCATGAACCATCAACATCTTGGATCTCCTTAAGAAAGCCTTTATCCAAAGGTATTGTCCACCATCCAAGACCGTAAAGCAGCTTAAAGAAATATGTAACTTCAAGCAGAAAGGTGGCGAACCATTATACCAAGCTTGGGAAAGGTACAATGACCTGCTTTACAAGTTCCCAACTCACGACATCAATAGCCATCAAAAGGTTAATATCTTCTACAATGGTTTGGGCACCATGAACCGCCAATTGCTAGACTCGCAGGGGCTAATTCCTGGCATGACATCTGCTCAAGCTTTAACAGCAATCCAGATTATGGTTGACCACTCTCAAAAGTGGCATGATGATTCACCTAGCAGAAGTGTGTGTAGCAGCAGTAATACTGAAGGAATCGCTGTTATTGTAAGCAAACTAGATAGCTTTGGTTGAAATATTAAGAAGCTGAAAGAAAATGTGCATGCTATTCAAGTAGGATGCCAACTTTGCGGAGGAGCCCATCTCGACAAGGAGTGTCCACTAAACGAGGAAGTTAATAGTGTAGAATAGGTGGAGTAAGACAAATTTGGACGCTCTTCCACTTTCAACAATAAAGCTAAATATCATGTAGGCCCACCTAGATACTACACACGTGTTGGTAATCGCTAACCTTTTGAAAAAAGGCCAAGCTTAGAGGAGCTTATGAACAAAAACCTAGAGGAGTCGACGTGAAGAAGGGCTGAGATGGAAGAATGGGTAAAGAAACTCCAGGAGAACACGGAGATTAATACACGATTCCACAAGCGCCTATCTTAAACCTTATCTTAAGAATTGGAGTTCCAAATCGAGTAGCTAACTAAAGAATTAACATTGCAAAAGGCTGTAATGAAGTACACTAATTGTCCAATTGGTTATTGCACAGGGGTTGTTGTGTTTTCGCTAACAAGGCGCCACCCAATTGATGATTGCATTGTATGAAGCATTGAAACTAATGAACTCCACGGAGCATCTTTCATTGCTAATGATGATGTACAGGTTGCTCAGGAAGATAATATTCTATCAGGAGTCTTGTCATTCCAACTACCACCAAAGGAGTTGAATCCAGGAAGTTTTACTCTTCCTTGCACTATTAGAAGTTTAATTTTTTATGATGTGGCCGACCTAGGAGCTAGCGTTAATGCCATACCTAAATCCATGTTCGAACATCTGAAACTAACCAACCTTAAGAAAACCAACATGCTAGTAGAAATGGCTGATATGACAAAGAGGGCCCTTATAGGAATAGTGGAAAACATACTTGTTAAAATCAATAAGTTTTTATTCCCATTAGATTTCATAGTTATCGATATGTTAAACACACGTAATGAAACCATGATTCTTGGTAGACCATTCCTAGCAACCATTCATGCCGAGATCGGCATTTTAAATAAAGAAATTTCTTTAGGAATCAGGGATGACAGGGTTACTTTTAATATGGATAAGAAAAATCATGATTTTACATCTCCTATAGGAAGGATTTGTATGATAAATTCAATTCATAATGATGGTATGCAAGAAAGATGCAACAAGAAAGCAAGAATCATTAAACCAGATACAAACATTCCTAACGCGCATTTTTGTAGACGGGTTAAGAAAGAGTGTGAGGGAACATTCAAGGTATGGCCCACGTGTGACCCAACTATGAAGTTATGCAATGGGGGAAATGAGATCTATGAGGTTGATGAACAATAAACCTTGAAATATTGGCACTGTCATCTTGATGATGAAAGAAAGAGCATGAAGGGAGACGGTTTATCATTTTCTAACATCCTCCAAGTAAGGTACGAGAATAACCAGGGGGTGGTTTGATTTGGGACAATCGGTATGCAGAATGGTGTAGTGAAAATTCTATTCGAGGGACCTCCACTTCGATTTCTATTTCAACCTAAGAAGATAACAATCCAAGACCAATGGACTATTCCTTCAAAGAATGGGTGTTAATTAAGGTCGGACACACTCCTTCAAAGATTTGGGTGTTAATTAGGTCGGACACACTAACGTAAAGTGAGTCAGTATAAGAGGTCGTAGACTGATCATCATGGGATTTATTGATTGTTTTCAAGAAGAACCAGGAACCACCAAGGACCCACTTTTTAGGAGTTTTGATGACTTCAAGTGGGTGTTCGATTTAGAAATCGATCAATTAGCCGATGAATATGAATTAGGGATAGGAAAGAAAGGACATATACTCGATGACATATGGGAGTATTGCAAGATAGTACAGAGGGATAACACAAACTGGTGGCATGATTATAGGTATGAAGAGGATGAAAGACAAGAAAGTGGTTTAGACATAGAAGAGTATGACCCACCTAAGGTTCATGTAGAAAATTTTAAAGTAAAGATATACTCATTTACTAGCGGTAGTAGTTTCATCTGTGTTACTAAAGAAGTGGAGGACACTTTACCATTAGGAAGGGAAAAACGGGTCAAGGTTCATAGAAATGATCTGGAAGGAATTAGACACAGGATGGAAGGTCCAAAAGAAGACATAAAGCAGGTTTGAGTCTAACTTAATGACTCGTTAATAAAAAAAAGTGCTTGTCGGGAGACAACCCATCTTTTATCAATAAAATTCATTTAATTTTCTGCATATTAGTTGGTTTGTATGTTTCTTACTTAGTTTTGCAGGTTCTCACAGCAAGGAAAAGGGATTCAAGGTCACCTCGACTCGTAATCATGTGGAAAAATCGTTGCTGTCTGCAGCAATTACGACGTAACCATCTTAGTTACATCGTAACTATTGTAGATATGGCATAACCCTCTCATTGGTTACGCCGTAACTGGATCTAATCAATTTTTAAAATTTAATCAACCACATGATTACGGCGTAACTCAATTCACGGTTACGCCGTAACTCCTTCCTGAAAACCTTAATTACGTTTGAAATTTCTACAAATCCATGTATAATTAATATGAATTTCTTGGGGTATATGTTCTCTAGAAAACACTCACAGTGACTTCACTCTCCCCACTTGGGACACCATCATCATAGTGGTTTAAAAGGCTTGTTGGACATTCGCTAAATGAATTCCGCATGTGTGATCCTATCGATAAATGTGTTAGTTTATCATGTTTTGTTTTGTTTTGAACGTTTTTTTATGCATTTAGTTAGTTTCATTGTTTTCAGGGGAAGTGATTACCGAGTTTTCTCGGGTAGTTGTCAATAATTCATCTCTTTGCCCATTTATCATTCGAAGTTACAGATCAATGGTCGTCAAGGGAAAATAAGTGTCTTTCTTTCTAATATTCTACTCTTATTTTTTTGAATTTTCATTTTCTTTAATGTACAATGAAGGAACTTTGAACAAATAAGATGGGGGGGTGGGAGGTGGTCTTAAGTTTGGGGGTGGGAGGCTATGTTTTTTATGGGTTTAAAGTAATAAATTACACACACTTCTTTTTGACCTATATTTGCCTTCGACTTTCTAGTTTTCTTTGAAGAATTATGCCAATTTTAGAATTTCTTGACATGTTTTTCTTACTGAACTAGAATAGATCTTTTTTTTTTGCCCGGAGTGCCACGATTACCTTTATTGCTATTGGTGAGGTTATGTCCTGATGATTCTGTTTCTCATTTATTATATAAAATCCATCCATAAATACGGAGTGTGTCGGTTTAGTTTTTGTAAACTTTAAGAACTTGGCTTGTTTGTACTTCATTTTGCAGGGAATCTCTCATTGGATTTTTAGCAAGGAGTAGATAGTGCTAGAAGGGATACATGGCAAACATTTAGGTATTATCCCCAATATATTGACCATATATGGTATTGTTGTGCTTGTTGACCCCCTATGATAAAACCCTTTGTTGCACTCATTTTTAGTGTAAGATACCCCTAGATCACCCTGTTGGGCCAATCTTTGTTTTAACCCATTATATTAAATGTTTTGTGTTAAATCATTCTAGCCATTAGCCTGCCCCTGTACTAGTCTATATTCTCTTTTTGGTGTTGGAAATTCACTGGCTATTACTTTTAAGTCTGGGTTTTTCAAATGGGTTGTTTTGGTGTTTTGCACGTTCTGGAAGACTTATCATACCTTGATCTATATGAGACCCCCTTATCTTTTCACTTTCGTTGCTATGTTTATTTAAGTGGGGCAATTTGTTTGATTGTCTGTTATTAATATGCTTACAGACGGGTTATGTGTAAAAAATTGTGTTTGAGTATTTTTCCTCTGATAGCATGATTAGTGTTAGTTAGTATTATTAAAACCAAAGTTTATGCAAATCATAATATGGAGATGGTTTTGGTTGTGTTTTGCACCATTTTTGCTCCTATAAACCTTCTATAATGTACTTTTGAAGGTTGGGCTAGTATGATCTGTTTCATCATTTCAAAGCAGGACTTCATTATTACATCCGTTACTAGCCCATTATTATTATTATGATCAGATTTTCACGTTTTGGAACACTTGAAACTCATGAGGGAAAGGTGGTCAAACTGGGGGACCGGTTTATGACAATCCGTAGATTATTTAGACTACTTGTTTCGTGTTTTGTTCACAATATGTGTTCCCTAGTAGTCTTATCCTAACCTTCTAATGGATTCTAGCCTTTCAGCCTGCTCCGAGTTCCAGGATTTATGTGCAATCATTATGTGTCTCGTTCATGGATTTAGGCCGACCATATGTTTTTGTGTGGTTTTTTGTCGCCCCTTTTTTGGTATCAGTTAGGTCATTGGATAAAAGAGTCAAAAACATGTTCTGAACCTATTTGTCTTCACCCATGTTGCCTTTATGAGTTGTGTTAGACCTAATTATTGGTGGTGCAAAATAATTTTGTTTGTACTTTCTTTAAGCATACAAACTAAAAACACAACTACCCCTATCTCATTGATGATTAGAAGACGGACTTTTGACTAGTGCAATTTGAGCGAATCACCCCGTGATAATGAAACACTTAGTATTGAGAGAGTTGGGGTGATTTTTGATCCCCTTTTAGCGAGGCTGTTCAGTATCTTTGATGTTTTCTAAGCATAAGTAATGTATGATATTCATTTTCTCCGAGTTTGTTAAAAATTATGGTATTTAAAAAATTAGGGAAATCTTTTTTATGAAAGTATTCTAACAGAGGTCTTCTTCGAGGGCAAATGTAAAAGTTCAAAACAGTAAGTGCGGGGATATTTGGTCTTTCATCAAATAGTTAATACTTTTTAGTATCATAATCCCTGTCAAAATGCTTGTAAGATGAGAAGAAATGTAGAGAGAGAGAGAGAGAGAGTAGAGAGAGAAAGTGAGAGAGAATGGAAGATTACTTGCAAAATGAAATAATACAAATTGACCAACTCTCCTCACTTTCCATGAGGAGGTGTATTTATACCTAAACTAAAAGGCTTGCATGCCTTTAGTATTTCTACGGGCCGGGCTCGGGATTACTTGGGCTTTCGCCCGATACACGTGACCGGTTAGCTTACATATAAGAGCCCGTTTACCCGTCTAGCCTATTACAACGTATATTAATTAATGACCGAGACCTAATATAATAAATGAACGAACTTCCATTGTTCAACTCAATATTTTGAGGCTAACAAACTAGGACTCTACAGTTATGTTGAAACCTTTTTTTAAGCCTGCATTATGGAAGCCCACATCAGCATGGTTACGCTGTAACTAACTACATCAATTACGTCGTAACCAAATCAAAAACTATAAATAGAGCCCTCATTCTGCACATTCGACATCAACCCTCACACAGGAGTACTAAGGGGTGAATCAAGTTTCCATGGGTCAAAGAATTCAACCACAAGTCTAAGGGAGAAGTCTCTTTACTTACTTTTTGTATTAATCATTTATAAAAACATCTTGTAAGAATAATGATGTTTCAATCCATGATCTCTTTCATTATTTCTTACTGTGTCGTTGCTATAAGTGGCTAAGCACTTCTAGTGTTGGCCTAGTTATGAATTTACTTATGTTATGATTTTTTCTTGTTTATTTATCATTTTATTAGATATCCTTATTGCCTGTTATTGATCTCTGAGTTTTGGTAGTATTAAGGGTGGTTTCGATCTTGTTAGTTCTCTTATTAGGCGGACATGTTGAACTTAGAATTAGCAGGGTACTATGATAAGTTGGCATTTATGCCTAGTGTAGGAATTAATCTGATTACCGCCTGTATCACATTAAATACTTAAAAAGCTCAGGAACTCTTTCAGGGGGTTTATAATCTATCTTAGGTTATAGACATGTCTTTAGGATAATTGGGGGTTTAATCACTACAACTTGGATACCTTAACATCGTGAGTTACGAGGAATTGGGATCACAGGAAGTATAGGACAGACTACGAATGTCAATTCGGGTCTGTTGATATAGAACCACTAATAAAATGATATCTAGACATTGCACTAGGAAAACACATCATAGCATGAGTAATGAAATATCTAGGTTAGCACGCCTTTCTCTCTGACTATTTTCATCTCTATTTACTTTTCGCAAATTTATTTTCCTGTCAAGATTTCAAATCAATTCAAAACTATTTTCAAACCTGTGACACATTTCAAATTAAAACTAATACAACTTAGCTCTTGGGACGATCTCGGATTTATCAAGTCCTGTGCGTGTAGACATCAGTATACGGGTTTTGTAAATTTAAAACTTGTAATAAATTATTTAAAACAATTTACGCATCAGCAGAAATCATCAGTAAAGGTTATGAAGTAACTAGCAACTTCCCTTGACACAGTTCTACAAGGGCCACATACATCGGTATGTATAAGTCCTAATAGTTCTTTTGCTCTTTTCATTTAATGTGGAAAAGGCTTACGTGCCATCTTTCCAGATATACAAGATTTTCATTTGTCAAAAGATTCATTGTTAGTGGGTTGCAATATCCATTACATTGAAGTTTTTCAATGCGCTTCTTGTTTATATGACCAAGATGACAATGCCAAAGATAAGTAGAGTCCAACGCACGTTTGGCTCTTTTATTGATAACATTTTATATAGAACTAACATTTGGATAAAGATTATGCATACCAATTTCATAAATATCATCATATGGAATTGCATTAAAATAGCACACAACATCTTTTATAGCAAAAATACCATAATTCATAAAAGTATGCTTATAACCATTGTCAACCAACCAAAAAAGAGAAACAACACCCCTAGTAATAGAAGGTGCATGATGGAAATTATCTAATACAATAACTAGTCCATTAGGAAGAATTAAATCAACACTTCTAATAGCTTCAACAGTTGCACGCATCCCATTGCCTACGTATAAATTCAAAGTTCCATGTTTCAGCTTCCTCCTCTTCCTAAGACCCTGCATGGTATTACATATATGAGTTTGATAACCCGTATCATACACCCAAGATTTATTAGGAATAGAGTAAAGTTCTATAGTGACGATGTCGTAAGTACTAGCCACGCTAGCATTCTTCTTCTTCTTCAACTCAACAAGATAGGCGGGACAGTTCCTCCTTCAGTGACCCACCTCTTTGCAGTGATGGCAGATCGAGTCCTTTGTCGGATTATCTCTCTTTGGTGGCGGCGGGATCTTCAGCTTAGGAGCATAAGCAAGCTTAGTCTTTCCTTTGTCTTTTCCCTTTGCACCTTGTGGTTTTTTCTTGTCTTTCTGGATCTTACCTCCCCTACTAGCAAGTACAATAGGATTTTTAGCCTTTTTAGGAAGCCCCTTTTCAGTTAGCTTGAGCATAGCATGTAGCTCAGCTATTGTCTTCCCTATGATATGCATATTGTAGTTCTGAATGAACTAATCATATTCCTTGTTGAGAGAAATCAAGACAAGACTCACATCGAGTTCATTTGGCATATGGTAACCAAGGCGTTCCAATATGTCTAAGTAGCTCTTCATCTTCAAGAGATATGAGCTCACTGATTGACCATCCTCCTGTTTGTAAGCATGGAATGCTTTAACTGTTTTAAATAGTTCATGTTTAGCCTGCTCTTCGAACATTGTTTTCAGTTCTTACAACATGTCAAATGCATTGGAGTTTTCCAAGGTCTTCTAGAGATCTGGAGACATACTCGCAAGCATAAGGCATGTGACCTCCTATTCAGTATTGACCAACTCATAGTATGCATTAATAGTTTTTGGGTCAGCAGTATCATGGTCAGGAGCTTGTGGTAAAGGTTGTTCTACAAAACTCAGCTTTTTCTCATGCCTAATCATAATTCTTAGGTTGCGATGTTAATTTGTGAAATTTGGTCCAGTAATTTTCTCGCTTGTGAGAACTGACCTGAGAGTCGAATTGTTCATGTTTTGGGCAGCAACCATCTATCAAAACAATCAAATTTTAGAAAATATTAGTATTTTCGATAAATAGTCTCTTAAAAATTAACTACTCACGCTTATATAAATAAACAATTAATTTTAACAAGAGTCTAATATCCAACTTGAAATTCCACCATCACATCAGTTGATCTGCTAGCAATGATGAACTCAAAAGGTAATCAACTAATGATAATTGCCTACATGTCCAACTCTTAGTCTGAATGGGGCCCAAGGTATCATAATCTAAGTTTGGCATGTTTCGCCCAATCGCATGCCTCAGGTTAAGGTCTCACCTATCTTAACTCAATTTAAGTCATCCAATTAAGCACTGTGTAAAATCACACTAGGTTACACGTGTAGTGGATAAAACACCTTGCAATTTGTAATTCACATATGTCTCACGCTAAGTAAAAAACAATATGCAATAGTCCTCTTGAATTGGGTGTCAAATGACTTAATTATTTTGATTAAACAAGTGTACCAAAAAATATGTATAAGGAAGCATGCATACATTCTTGTAACATTTAAATTTTAAAATAGTTTTTTCTTGTTTTAATTTCTATGTATTAAAAAGTCCCTTTTATATCTTATAATACACAAGTGATACATAAAATTAGGGTTAACATAAATTAATTTACAATATTTGAGTATAAGTAAATATCACTACCATCAAGAGACTAAATTCCCCACGGGAAGTAATCAAACCCTACATAGATACCCGCAAGGGATTTATTTCATCATTAGTAAAAATACGACATACTTTAATATTGTAAAACTATTGACGTAAAAACGTTGTACTTGCTTTGTTCCGTCGTGGGATCCCTTTCGGGAACCACTAAACCTATGTGTTATAGAACGTTGCAAGAAACAACAATTTTACATATATGTTGCATCTCGATCGAGCAAATTCTACATATCAAGTACATATACAATAAGCATATAAACGAATGCTTTAAGTCCATATAAATTTTTGAAAATCATTTTTGCACATATATATAAAAAACGCCACATATATATAAGCAAAACCAACTCGAAGCAATTAATCATACTAAAACAAGTAAACATGCACATAAAACAACCATTATACGCTAAATAATGGTCAAGCCAAACACCAAAATAAGACCTCCAACATGTTGTCGGATGCATCCTAGAACATGTGGTACACATACTGCGAAAATTCGATTGCATTATATTTGGTATATACAAGAAAATTGCAAAGCTGATTGAACAGAAAATCTGACTTTAGACCACGATCAGACAAGGAAAAAAGTCTTCCCCGCTTTTTGCACTAAACAGAAAAGTTTTAGGTAATAGAGTTGTGAACTCCCAAAAAATATTTGTGGTCTAACTCCTCAAGGGTAGTCGGAAAAACAGTTTTTAGTAGACGAATGTCAAGCATTCATCACTTAAAAACAATCAATGAAGCATGCAAATTCAAGGCGTATCGTGGTTTTAGCATCAAAACAAATACATCAGATTAACAAGAATGCATATAAGACATATTAAAATTATGAACCATGATTTACATGCACGTAAAAACATGGTTATCTATTTAAACGAGTAAATAAACAATAATAAGCCAAATAACGATAGTTATAAACCAAGTAACATAATAAGCGTGTACAAACATGTAAAAACCCGAACCATATTATTTTGTGCAGATTTTTAGTAACTCTTAGAAGTCTTTATTTTCACAAAATAAAACCCTAACGCGGTCACGCATAAAAAACAAGAAAAATATCACAAATATGTGTTTTTAAAGCGTTTTTACAAGTTTTTATGTAATTATATAGCTATATGAATGGCTTGCGATGCCAATGTTGGAATTAGTTATCTAATAACCAATTGATACATTAATAATACACGAGTAAACACAGCGGAAATTAAACTCATATAACATATATAACTAACATGAACATAAATAAGGAAACGCGTACCTTTTAGCAAAATTAAGCTATCGAACAACGAAGCTAATTGATCACATATGTGTGATTGTTGAGAAGCACGAAACTCGATCTAGTTACTAAACTAAGTAACCTCTACATGTACCCACACTATACGTCAACCGATGCTACCCGAATGCTAGTTCAAAGACTAACGATTTATCAAGAACCGTAGTCTGGATATACTAAGAAAACCGAAACGCAAAATCGCTTAATTGGGGATTTATTGGATCGGCTCAAAGAAGAGAGAAAGAGATAATGGGACGAGTGAAAGTGATTTCCCAAGCCTGGTTTATATAGTGGTAAAACTAGGGCAACTTAACTTAGGGAAAAGTTACCTTAAACTTTCACTAATACCCCCCCCCCCCCCTCTTGATCCTTGTTTTGGCCGGCCCCCTTAACCACAAAAAGACCCTCCAAATTTGACTTATTGAATTACTATGTACATTTACATATTAATTAAGGGGCTAACGGTTAATTATTCATAAAAGAACTAATTAACGACCATTAAGTATTATCGTTAGATTATTAATATATATAATTAATATACACTTATATTATTATATATACTAATAGAGTAGTATCTATGTGTATGCATGTGTGACCCCCATAGGCTCACGTATTTCTAGCCATATAAATATTCGTATGACATGAGCACTTCCCAACATTCTTTTGTATCAACATTTATCATGGTTAATTTACTTACAATCATACATTTTCACTTGAGAATTAGTACTTGTTAGAAGTTTTATGTGTTTAGTAGGTTGAAGCGAACATGTGCTAAAACGATCAAAGACTATAACAAAATAGCTTAAGGGAAACGTTAATGTCTATATGATATGATATTGGAAGCTTGAAGAATGAAAAGATGATGAAATGATGAAAAAAAGAGCAATAACTTCCGCATATGAACTCCGGTTTGGGGGATTCAAAAGGCCAAATAAATAGAAAATAGAGAGATAAGATTTGATCATGGTGACATTGTAAAGAGACAGACACCATATAGATGCATTCGTAAGGAAACCCATGCGCCATCCTAGAGAGTTACGATTTGAGACTTTAAAGGCCAAACATCATCAAAGAGAAGTCTATGAAGCGTCCGAGAAAAGCTGTGACGGGTTTTCGAGTTAAAAACAATTTTTTTAAACCCTAATTCAACCTCAACACATATAAGTATTGATCCTTATCATGGATAATATGCCAATTTCCTGTAAACCAAAACCCTAACACCTATTTCGTCACATCTCCACACAACCATCAATCCATCATCACCCACATCCATCATCGTCACTTCTGATCATCATGATCCTAAACCCCTATTCGTCATCATTCATCGTGTTAGATCCAGAGAAAATAAAATGACCTTATACAAACCTTTTTTGAACTTCTCATCACCATGTTCGGCTAAACATCCTGCGATCACAATCAGGATTAGGGTTTAAAATTATGTACTTCTGTGTTTTATTTATTTGAACCATTTTAGAGTTTTGAACACATTGATGTTGATGTGATCTTGATGTATATAATATGTCTTCCATCACTATGTTGCAAAACTAATTTGATAGTTAGTTGTAAGACACTATAATATCGTCATCCGACCAACCGCGCTGAATTCAACTACGAGCGTGGATCTTAGATCGATGGTGCGGATACACATATTTCATTATGAGTGTTTGATTGAGAGAATTACTACTTGATAAGATACCATGAAAAAATACCACATCCATGATTATAAGTTTGCTACAACAGTTAATTTCATCAAATAACTTTCATTTGGTAGTTATGATAGAATATTTTATCAAGCCAAACATAAGGTGTATTATACCAAATGGTTTAAGGCCATATCATTAGGAATACTCTTTTTATTTTTATCTTAACTACATATAAAAAGGTTTTCTTAAAATTTAAAAACCTAAAAGTGATTAATGTATTTGTATTATGCCCAAAATACCCCTATAATGTTAATATGTTAATTTTACTGGTTATAAATTCCAAATTTTTGTTTGATATTCTTACTAAAAATAGTTGACTTGTGTTTAAAAAATAGTTTTCATATATGGCTTACCTTATGTCGCTAGACCATTCATAATTAAAAAAGAATTGCTTTCATTTTTAATTTCACTAAATGTGTTTATATGTACTTTGATTTATTTTAAAAATTGTTATTTTAGTTGAAATGTCGTATGTTACAACACTTTTCATGTAAGTTTTTTATTATTTTACGTTGTATGCATAAACGTTACATAAAACACTTAACCCAAATAGTGCAAATATAATTATCAGTAGCTGTGAAATCTCGTCGTTATGCACAGGTACTCGCCTAGTTTTTTGAAAGAAAAATGTTGTTATATAAATAAGAATAAACTAGCAAGGAGCTAGATTTACATCGGCACAATACAATACAACACTAATGTGGCTAGCTTGATTCTAAGCATACAACACAAACACGGCCGACGATATATATTGCAACTATCGTAACCCAAACAAAGACTCCGGATGGTGAAAGTTCAAACAAGATTGACTAAGGTAAAATCCAACCTCCATATCCATCAAGCTCAATAACACCAAGGGAATTCACCTATCATAAACGTGGAAACAAATTACAAACAACCACGATCCTTGATACCTGAAAAGTAACGCAGCAAAATCTCAAACCCAACTATTCGGACCACACAATCAAACCGAGTGTTGACACAACATAAAGTATGTACGGGTGATCAATAAGTTCCTTTGTGATCTTTGAATTCGACCAACACAAAAGACCCTGCTCACACGGCCAAAGTCACGACCCTATATCTTTACCACCGGCGGAACAAGCACCACGAAAACTCACCTATAACCACGTCCTTTAATTGTGTTATCTCTTCACCCTTACAATAGTTTTCTCCTTTGTAAACTTGCTTCCAAGTTCTTTAATTGTGATATCTCTTCTCCTCTACAAATGGGGTGTTTATAAATTGATAGGAGTGTTCCCTAAGTCGACCTTCGGGCCTAAGTTTGGTATATGATCGAGTTAGGAGTTTTAAGAACTAAATCTAAGTTGATCCTACGTAATTTTAGTGAGAGAGTAGGTGTGGTCACATTCTAAACTAGAGAGAGAAAGAGAGAGAAATAAAAGAAATTAAAATCTCGCATAGGAGATGACATTGACACACGCACCTCAATACCCTTAAATTAGGGGGTATTTATACCCTTACAACCAAATGCTTGTGAGCTTCCCCTCTTATATGTACAAGTGATGTGAAGGTAAAGGTTCACACAGAGCAAATATGAAACCTTGGTTTGTCCATTCCCCTCGCATCTTTACAAATGATGTGAGGGTTGGAGTTTTGCATCAACAAACTTACACAATACTACCACTACAATTTATAATTTACATAAAAGATCATATGCTAATGATCAACACTTTTTTTGCTTTAACAATCCTCCCAAGGGTAGATCATGTAGGTCTATTATAGATAAGCATGTCACAGTTTCGGCTTTGGTCTTCAATCTTTTGCTTCTTGTTCTTCCTTTAGACTCGAAGTTCATGCCCTTTCTTTAATCATATACAAATATTCTTATCAATATACAAAAACTACTGCACAACGAACTGGAGTTTGTCTGTATCATTTGGTGATGTGTGAGGTATGACTTGGTTGGCTGGTGTTTGATTTACCTCTCCATCTGGTAATCGATAACAAAATCAAAATTGATTTTGAAATGAAAACGATGCAAACTAGTATAACAACAAATTTGAGCCGTATAGGAAGGAATCAAAAATGATGCAAAGACCATTTCTTGATCTTTTGGTGAATTGTAAAATACTTCATTTGGGTTACTTAACTTCTTAAAAAATATGACTTCAAGTCACTTGCATAAATTTAAATTTATATATGATACTAGATGTCATTTTTTATAAGTTTTCTCATCTAAGTGAACAAAAAATTATATTGGATAACTTAATTAAGAAAATATGTTATAGTAACTCAATGTGTATTAACCCAAACAAAAAAACATATTTTAAATCATGTGATTTGCATTTTAATTTAAGCTGTAAAGATTTTGATCGTCAAGCTTTGGGGTAAGGTCTAGAAGTTTAAAGTATAGTTGTAGAGCTTTAGAAGAGAACAACTCTCATACATGGATCAATTGAACGTTTGGATTCCAAAAATAGATGGCAATTGGACGGACCTAAATTAAACACCATAAAGCCACAAGTACCAAGCACGTGAATGAGGATAGGTAATTCCCGTCAATTTTCACTCACGGGGTAGGTCGTGGGTAAACATTTGTACACCATACGGTGGATAGCGGTCGGGTGAACGGGTAATGTAATAACCATCACAGGGTGTGGCCCATGCACTTAAAATACTCCACGGGTGTTCCTGAAAACTAAATTCGCAGGTGTATCCGTAAATCCATTTTTGTTAAAGTAACATTTTATTATAACTTACTTAAACTCTATCTTGTTGCAGGTTGTCGGGTTATATTAAAATACTGCAAGACCTGGTCTGTCAGAAAAAGAAAAATGTAACATTTTCATTGTTGTAATAATGCGTTGATTGTCCTCGCACACTAATTATTAAAGTTATAACAATGATTGTGCTGTAAACAGCTAAAAACACATACGTGAGACATAAGTATAACCTATGATGGTTCGTAGCTAGTATGTGGATGGAAGCCGAGCTACGTTTCGAAGAGGGATTTGAGTGTTTTCAATTTGAAGAATCAAGGTCAATAATATACAAAACAAACGTGGTAAAATGGATGCCACAAGCCAAAGTATCATAAAGTAATTATAAGACTAAATTCAAAAAGACTGCCATCAATATAATTAGAACTAACTTGTTTGGAACTAGTAACAATTTCAATGGAGTGTATGGAGATTTCGGGTAGAAATTAAGCAATAGCAAACAAAATCACAAACATACAATTACAGGTCAATGGGTAATATCATGAAATTGCATATATCACGTTGTAGACTAACACACCCTTTTGACCTATAGCCATTTGTTAGAAATATGAGTTTTACCAATTTGTTCATAAGAGTCCTTTCGACCTATACTCTTGATTAAACCATTACTAATACATTTAACTTGTTTATTTCATAGTTGTCAATTATGAATTACCAAGCATATTTGCGCACTAATATTTTAGAACAAATCATGACAAGAAGTCCTTTTGACCTATAAATTCGGTTATGATTTACCAACAAGACCATTAGACAAGTTTCAATCCAAACAAGCTCATAAGCAAAACCATGATTCTATATTACTAGATTACATAACACTCCATATCAATATTTACATGGTTCCAAACAAGTAAATAAAACTACTCCATATTGTTATTGATTAATAACCAATTCCAACATGAAATATAATGTTCAACATCATGAGAATAATAAAAGTAACAAAAGTTTACCCAAGTATCAATTACAATAGGTAAAGGTGAAGGATTATAGCAACCTTCAAGCCTCCAATCGGCAATACTCTTCTAAACACCCCGTAAAATAATGTCCAAACACTGTCTCTAGCACTTGAGCGCCTAATCTTGAAATGGAAAAAGTTTCTTGGTCTTTTGGGAGTAATAAAATGATGTAAAAATTATGTCTTTGTGGTGGAGAGAGAGTTTCCAATAGTGGTTGTATGTTGTATGTGTTAGCATGTCCAAAAACTAGCCAAAATGAGGTATATAAGCTTTAGGTGGTGGTACCAAGCCATAAAGGGAAGAACTTAGCCTCCAAGTGTCATAAAAGTGCAGGTAAGTTGGGTTAAGAAAGGCAAATGATCAGACTTGGAAAGTTATGGCACTAAAAATGACATTAAGTGCTTTCAGGTCAACCCGTGGTTAAGCTAACCCGCGGTTGAATGTCAATCCGCGGTCGGGGAAGGTTCTGAGGTGGTTTGGCCGGCAGTCACTGGTGTGTTTTGAAAAAAATCCTAAAAAAATTGTAGATCTTTTTCTTCTCTTTCTATGGCCGCTTGAATCAAGTCAATCGGAGTTCGTATGCTCAAGTTATGGCCAAAACGATGGAGGTGTGTCGGAAACATGAGGCTTACAACATTCCTCGATTTAGCTTCTTATATTCGTTTCCTCGTTTTATGTCTTGTGGATTATCTTTGAGTCTTGAGAGCAACAACTTTAATGACTTTATCTTCTCAAATATTCTCCACGAGGCTTGTACTTAGCGGGAATTCTTCATACATGCATAATTCTTCATTTATTCACTATTTCTTTTTCTTTTCTTGACTTGACTAGCTAAAGAACAAGAAATGAAACTTTGTACTAATAAGTACTAAAAGCTCGTTAGTTTAACCAAATAACATGTACAAAAACACGAACGCTCTTAAAAATATACTCAATTTGAACGTTATCGTATTCCTACACACTTAAACTTTGCTTTCCCTCAAGGAAATCTAGAATTTAAGAAAATTAATCCACATGGTGCATAAGAATGATTATAAAAATGTGATGCAAATCTACCAAGTACTAGTACGAGATAAGATTCATCGTTTTAAGCTTTTGGTGAAAAACCGAGATGTTTGACAATAGTCAAGGGTTTTCTTGCTTGATTAACATGTCTAAGCACCTCATGAAAAGGAATAAATATAATTCACTCAACACTTATTTATTCCGGTGGTGGAGTATATAAGATAAATTACACTCATAGCTCAGTCATGACCAAATTTATTACCATAGACTTGTACAAGAAACAAAAGTCCACCGATGTGGCGTAAGCACCAAGTGTAAACATCTAAAGAGGACTTGTATTGGGTTGTAACGTTATGCTAAAGGTTAATATGGGGTATGGATAAGGCATGGAAAATATATTAGTAAGGTTTAACGATAACATATAATATAAAAGCCAAAAGTCTAAGTCCCGATGTTGCTAGTTACCGAACGAACCGCAAACCCGAAAATGATTATAGTTATAAACTTTCTTCCTCACATATCGATCACCACATATATATCACATCTTAACACATTAGTTAATCGATATCTCATACATATTTCGTCTTCCTTCATCTTCATAATAATATAGCAGATTGGCTATAATTGTCATCACATTTTTTTCTCTTTTTTTTACGATAACTTATTCATTTTTTATTATCCTCCTTTTTTTTTACATCACGTCTCCCCCACACTTCGCATAAACATACACGACAAAAATACAAAATATAAAGGTGATCAATCTTTATCATTGTCGAAATGGCACACACAAATGGCGAAGTGTGGCTAACTCATAATCATCAAAAACTCCAACATACTAAGCAACTAGCAACCCACCGTTTAGACTTTGACAAGGATATGCTAAGGTTTAAGATTGGGTATTTTTATTTTTAGTTGTTTTTTTAGTGAATGTAACAAAAACGAAAGATGAGCTCAGAGGGTATTCTAATGGTATCTAGCACTAAAAGTGAGTGCTAACGAAAAGGTTAATATGGGCGGTTAGTTAATCAGTGTAACTAGCTAAAGATGTAAACGGAAAAGGCTATTTGGGTTAAAATCCTAAAGGTGTCTTTGTCACACGAATGTGATCTCACTGCGTTCTGGTAATGATTTACAAGCACAAGTTCTAGAATAAATACAATCACCGGCACACTTATAGCAAAAAGATGCAAGCATAGACGATGTATGCTATATATGAAATAGGCTCAAATCCTAACAATTTAGTAGAAATGGCTATAATGTGTGCTAGCAAATGTCATCGATCATAGAATGAATTGCAATATTAACCGAAACACATCTCGAACCTAAAAATCTAAGTGATGTAATTCGAGTTATTCGGGTCAACCCAAAAATCGAACCGAATTCAAATTCGATTTTTGATTCGGTTAAGTACAATTTGAATTCGGTTTGCCTCGGTTTTCGATTATACCAAAAATAAAAATTAACCCAAGTAACAAAACCGAATAAACAAAACAACCCGATAACCGAACAGATAAACACCCCAAAGGCATTTGGAGAAAGACAAGCCCAGTCCATGCCCTACAAAACGAGCGGGTACAACTAATGCAATAAGAGAATAATAGACCAGTTGACCACCTGACCCAACAAGATATCAAGATGAAACCAATTGGTCTTGTAACCTATACAGTAAAAAGAATTTTGAATAATTTTTTAGTAAAGCCAATAGCTTTTTTCTTCAAATCTTGAAGAAATGGCATGAGCAAATAATATTTCTTTGAAGTTTATCGAAATAAAAAATTACATAAAAGGTTACTAGAAAGTCTTTTTGCATTACAGATGATTTTGAAGGAAATAATGTCTTCTAAAAGAGTTTGTCATAAGGGCTGCTTTACGAGAGTAGAAAACCAATGGCTCTAGTAGTGCATACAACATTGTGCAGCAACCAAGGCCAAGGGTGGAACTAGGGGTGCCGGGGTATTACGACACCCGATAGCAAGGACGGAACTTAATGGGGACCGGGAGGGGTTCCGGCCCCCCAAAACTTTCAGTCACAAGTATATTTATAATCCTTGTACTTTGTAGTGCTAAGCATTATTAGTACAAATGTTAAAAGAAAATGTAAATTGACCCCCCTAAAACAAATACATTATAGTTTGACCCCTCCAATAATACTTGTCAAGTTCCGTCCCTGCCTGATAGAACCTTTTTCGTGTTAAAAATCACGATTTAATACCTTTCAAGAAAAAAAATCATGATTTATCAGTATAGTTTTGTTTATAGCACTTCTTTAGTTTCATTATTATTATGTGATATTTTTCTATAAGATGCTGGTCTTTTTTCAGTATTGGTTCCGTCACTGGTCCGGTGACTCCGGTTCCCTTTAGTGTAGGTTCCGGCGGCAACCAACGACATTTGTGGATACGGTTTTAAAGAAATACCAAGTTGAAAAATGATATATTGCGTATATTCTTTACAGATAATGAGAGTTGAGAGCAATGCAAGTGAAGGAAACAAGTCATCAGTAGTTGTGTGAGTAGCTCTCATTTGTCATTTGACATTTTGACCTCAAAATGTGATTTGGAATGAACATGCCACATGGGCCAAGATTCTCAAACAAACATAACATTCCAAAACTGATTTTCAAAACATTGCCCTATAGCTGTTAATATTTGAATGAACAAACCACTACATATGCCAGATTGCCAGCCTCTAATTCCTATGCTTTAAGTTTTACAAAAAGAAACACCATAATAACCTTACCAACAACCATTCACCTTATTTTTATGCAAATCAAATCAATACTGTTAGCAGCAACATCCATACATTTTGTATATTCTGCCAACTAGTAGTACTTGACATTGTATAGAGAAAATCAAAAGCCATAAACAAAAGATACAAGTACATAAAAAAGTTCTAACCAAGATCCATGGTCTTAGAATAAGGTACCACTTTGTACTTCTAGCCTAGAATGAAGGGATAATAGCACCCAATGATAGTAGTATCATCATATAGAAGTTCATAGCACACAAATATTATATGATGATCACTAATGCATAGGCAAGATGATGATTATTGGGTCCATTATCAACTAAAGACCTAGAATAAAACCATGTTCACTTGCACATGGGTCCAATAGTTTGAAGGAAGTATATACATGATTTCAAGAGTGGGTATCTTTGTCTGGTTCCCATCATTCATCATTTTACTAAAACAAAAACAAAATATACTACCAACTTGGTAAAACAAGTACATTTTGTAGCAGAAAAGTTGGTGTCATATTGTCTCATTTATTTTGTAGCGGGGATGGTTATTTGTACCCCACTTGGAAAGCCATTTGCACCCCCCTTCGTAACCCCCCCCCCCCCCCCCCGTTTTTTTATTTTTCTTATATTTTTATAATTTTGTTTACGTTACAAAACTGTGAAACGAAAAGCACATAACGAAAATTATAAAGTTTAACAAGTCAAAAGTATTAAACTGTCAAAAAATACGGAGCAGAAACTGATAAAAGACTGTGTTGCTCGTGTTATACATGATTTCAAGAGTGGGTACCTTTATTCATCATTTTACTAAAACAAAAACAAAATATACTACCAACTTGGTAAAACAAGTACATTTTGTAGCAGAAAAGTTGGTGTCATATTGTCTCATTTATTTTGTAACTTGTCTCATAGCCAAAATAAGAAGATTCCTATTCTGATTGTACAATCCACCTCTTGATCAATTTAGAATTTACAAAGTTTCACATGAACTACTAACTTTCCAGTCTGATATTTGTAGGTATCCACAAATCCAGATAATAGCTCAACTAAATAACTAAGATGATCATAAAAAATATGAAGCAACCAATATAGCAGAAATTTGAATTATCTCCTAACTGAAGAAACATTTGTGATAAGAGTTTACTGCCAGTACAAGATATTTATCGCCGAAGATGATAACCACAACCTACTAATTAATAAATAATAACTACGAATAGATTGAAACAGAAATCACATCCTAGAAACTACAAACCATAAGGTAAAGCGTCACGTTTGAAGCTGAAAACAACCCCATAAAGGGGGTACAGAACCACATGATGTACAAAATATTGTTTACCAAAATAATTGTATGCATCTTACCGGGATTGATTCCTTCTATGAACTGCAAAGACAAAGAAATGGATGGTATTGATGAGCGACGTCAAAAGTTGCATTGGTTTTCTCAGAGCATACAGTCAGTCCTCGCAGGCAATCTTCTGAAGAAGTTGAGCGGGACAGAAGGTAGCTTGTGGCGGAACCTGGGGTGTCTTAACACATAGAAGCCAGTCAGGAGTGCCACAATTTGGAAAGGTGTGACGTACAGAACAATAGCAGCAATTAAACAGAAAATCACAAACAGTGCTGTAGCTCGTGGGTCTCTCCAGCTGAGTAAAGATTGCAGTCTTTCTCCCTGTGTCGCTAGATCCCCAACAACAGTCTGAATCCTACCAGAAATACTCCTTAAACGATCATACCTCATCCTTATGATATCAGGAGGACGAGAAGTTGGAAATGTGTCGAATTCTTCATCAAGTTCATCAGGGTGTGCATTATCTGCACAGGAAAGACGAGTATCCATGTGGGGTGGGTTCTTTGGTCTCCATCTGTAGTACCATACTCCAATCAAAAAGAGATATAGAAAAATAGTGGGCAGAATTAACTCGGGATACAAGACCAGTATCAAGAAAAGGATATGGATGAGCACGGTGGTGATGGGATTCTTCCAATTACAAATCTGATCAAACCACTTCCCGACTGCAATCAACCCACCCAAAACACCCATAATTCTGAAGAAATTAGCTTTACTTCTTCTCATACTCCACATGTGAGAACCCACATCAAGCATAAACTCCACAACCTCTTTCCTCAATGGTGGTTCAGCACGACTAAGCCTCATGGACACAATCATAGTAGCTTGATGCCTTAAACTATCAAGTTGAGCGACAGTTAACGGATGTATGTAGTGCATTTTGGGTAACAAAGGTTGCGAGTACATATGCATCATGTTCAGTAAAGACGAGCATGTAAACCTGACGGCCAAATGAATCTCACCCATTTTTTTCACACCAGTTGGATGCAAAACTAAGAGCGGGTATGAATGAGTGTAAACACGGTCTGTTTCAAGAGTTGAAAGACGGATCCTGACCTTCCCGATCCTCGAATCCCTTGCCCCTCCATTCTTATCTCCACCTTGCAGATGACAATTATCAAACACACCGATAGTTATAACTGTACACGGATCAAAAACTTCCCAAGTATACTGCTCGTTCCATTTAGGCATAAAACTGTCGATGATCGTTCTGGTTCTGACCCATTTACTTCCATACTTGGCTACACAGTAAGCATCCGTTGTCGCCCTTCCATCTTTCGTCTTCATTGGCGATAACCCGTGTGCACTCAAGATTCCCACTTCAAGAACCCCAATACTATTCTTCCATAACTGCTTAGCCGTCGGCCTAAGATCACTACTGTAGTGAGTAGACTCATCGAGAACATGATAACCACCTTCCAAACAAACCCTCGTATGAATCCTACTAGCAAACTTCACTTCCTTCCTCTTTTCCCCGTCAATCATAACATGCTTTTCCAAATTAAACCACCTCGTGTTAATCGCTTTATGATCCAACCTACGTTCCACATACTGCAAAGGAATAACACACATTCCAAGAACTTCATCCTTATTAGGCGCAACCCGATCTTCCACACTCAAAATCAAATGCTCATCAAACGGTTCAGCAGCAACAAACATCAAATCCTCATTCCACATAGGATTAATCGACTTATTCATCGATATCCTAGTCCGCAATGCCTGTTGTCCAAGAGTTGCCTTCACAAAAACTTCAGGAAACCGAGTTCTATCGTTTGGTATCAAGTCCTGCGCTTCAATCACATTAACTCTGAGATACCAAAGCTTCGGTGAAAGATACACTTTAGAACGTATATTAGCAAGCGCATCTGACCCACCAACAGTAGCAGCATCAGAGTGCCACGCTTCTGGAAACGCTTCATCCGCTTGTGTACCCCACCAAACCGCCAGCATCAACTCCCCTTTCAGCTTATTCCCTTTCCTATCTTCCAGCCTATACCACTGAGGCGCTAAAGGACTATCAGGCGGTACACGTTTCGGCACCTCGCTCAAATCAAACAAAACCCAACCCATAAAATCATCTTTAATCATATCCTTATCCTTAACGCTAACTTCCAACGTAGTCGCCTGAATCCTATCTCTAGAAAAAGCAAACACTTGGTTCCACTCAGGATTCGACTTCTTCTCGAAATGCCTCGTCGTCCCCTTATAATTTCCTAACCTTACCTCAGCGTACGGGTCACAACTACCAGTAACGTCCATAGCAGGTAACTCCCTAGCTTTCACTACACGAACATACAGATACTGCATTTGTTCCACAAGGTCATAAGTGCTAGTCAGCTTATCACCCGTCAGTTTACTTCCGCCGAGATGTGGTTTCGTCTCCTTAAGAGAGAAATCATCATGCGGAGGTGGTCTGTGCATCATCTTGACTTCCTCACAACTGAAAAACATCAAAACAATAACACAATTTCAACAGCTATTATTTTATAACCCAAAAATACAGAAATATTAATCAAATTACAATAATTATTTATTAGACTACCAGCGTCAAGCTTTTTAAAGCGTTTATCGTTTAAGATAATGTGTGTTCCGCAATGAGCATTTATCGTTTGAATTTCGTTTAGAACGCTCCTATTTGAAACGATATAAAAGCAGCGTTTAAAGTTGCCGTTTAGCTCTTCCTAATTTCATCTAACTCAATTTTAACAACTTATATTTTCAAATCCTTGAGACCAGGACTATTAATTAAACTACAGTTAATTAAATAATAATTAAACTACTATGTTTGGCGCAAGCTAATTAGAGCTTTCGGAGTTTAAATTTTGTCTAAAGGCTCCTATATATTTTTTTGGGCTGAGCACGGTCTAAAAACTGAACCGGACCGAAAACTGATTTGGCCCAAAACACCGGACCGAAATGTTCGGTCCATGTTTGGGTCTGTCCGGTTAGTCGGTTTGGTCCAACAAAGCATAATGTCTGCCTGTGCGTAAGACCGAACAGGACCGAGAACCAAAAATGTTTAAAAGGGTGGACCGAGGACCGGACCGAAATACATTCAGCCGGTCCGGTTGGTCCGGTCTGCGGTATATAATGCCCAGCCCTATAATACGCTAATAAAAGAAGCGTTTAGTGTTCGACGTTAGCTTTTACTGTCATTTTACACTTTATGATAAAAGATACACCTAAGTTACCAAAAGCTTTTATACTGCTTGCATCACATAACATACAGATAAGAATATTAAATTAAATTATTTAGTTAAAATAAAATATAAACAATTACTAGAGAATATAAACACCTAAATATTTACAAACCCCAGAATCCAGGACTATTAAATTAAAAAAAACAAATAGTTAAAATAAGACTATCATTTAGAAATAAACAATTTCAACAACTTATTAAACACAAAAAATAAAAAAATAAAAAAATAAAAAAAAACCTGAAAAACTGAAAAAAGTTGAGTTGAAGACTTCAGATCTACACGCTCCTGCAACAAGTTTAAGTTTTAGTAAAAAGTAATTAGTAGAAACAAAACCCTAGAATGATATACATTTTATATATGTGAGGAATGTGAATATACCTAAGGATAAGCTGATATCATGATAGATCTGTTATAAATTTTGAGTTTATTTTTTGTTTTTTGTTTTTTTTTTATGGTTGAGAGTGATGAAAATAGAGTGAAGGTTTTAGAGAGAGAGTGAAAAGTGGCGAAGAAGCGGGGTTGGGTTGGGTGGGTATGTATGTTTGATGTGTCTTTATGAAAGGAAAAAAGTAAAGAAAAGAAATGGAAGAGTGTAGTGTTGGGTAAGTTGCATATGTAGCCCCTCTAGCTTTGTGCTTATTCTAATGGTGCCCTTTGGGGTAATAATCAATCTGCATCATTTACATTTTTATAACGTCAAATCTAACAAATATGTTAGCATGGGTCATCCATCGGGTGAGAATAT
>BQNB010049840.1:0-7500 GCA_026074375.1 Tanacetum coccineum
CGATTCTTGCACTTTCGTAACATTTGGGATGAAACATGCAATTTGGCCAAACTTTAGGGACGATTTATGCAATTTACTCTAATAACAATATATTACAATTATAATTCGAGATTTTGAAAAAAAGTTTGGTTCAAGATGCAGTACTTGTATGCGTAAAAAAATAGACCTTTGGAGGCTCTTAAGTCGTTAGCAAAATTCTTAGTTGGATAGCTCTTTTAATCTGCGTCCAAGAAAAAAGTACAACCACATATATTCATTTATAAGCAAATGGGTCGAAATTCGCACCTCTGTAATAATTAGTATGGGTTTTTCGCTTTATGGAATTTTGTGATACATGACTGATTCAGTTTCATCATCTTTTCTCTAGGACTTATTTGCTGCAGCAACTGATACAACGACGAGCACCTTGGAATGGGCAATGGCTGAGTTACTACACAACCCAGAAAAAATGGCTAAAGTTCGGTCTGAGCTCGAGGAAATCACTGATAAGGACAACGTGATTGTTGAAGAATCAGACATCTCTAAGCTCCCATACCTGAATGCTGTTGTCAAAGAAACCTTGCGGCTACACCCGCCAGTCCCGTTTCTTCTCCCTCATAAAGCTTTGTGTGACGTAGAAGTCAAGGGATTCACTGTGCCTAAAGGTGCGCAAATTCTGTGTAATGTGTGGGCTATTGGTCGTGACCCGTCCATATGGTCTGAACCTCAGTTGTTCATGCCAGAGAGGTTCTTAGATATCAACGTTGACTACAAAGGCGAGACTTTGAGCTCATTCCATTTGGTTCTGGGAGGAGAATGTGTCCTGGATTGCCTCTTGCTCATAGAATGTTGCATCTTATGTTAGGCTCACTGATATGCAAATTTGATTGGAAACTTGAAGAAGGGATGAAGCCGGAAGATATGGATATGAATGAGAAATTTGGAATAACGTTGCACAAGAATGCTCCTATGATGGCCATTCCAGTAAAAATATTATACCTTCAAATACCAAAGAGTAAATTGCAAATATCGTCCCTAAGGTTTTGCCAAATTGCATGTTTCGTCCCAAATAGTTTGAAAGTGCATAGATAGTCCTTAAGGTTTTGCCAAATTGCATGTTTCGTCCCTAAGGCTTTTGCCAAATTGCATGTTTCATCCCTAAGGTTTTGCCAAATTGCATGCTCCTGGGACGATTTTTTGCAAAATAGTTTGATTTTGGGACTATCTATGCACTTTCAAACTATTTGGGACGATTTTTGCAATTTACTCAATACCAAACTTATAAGCATACCATGTTAAGAATTCAACTTTAATATTAGCAGTAACATTTTGTGTTAGGATTACAAATAATTGTTGTAACTGTTTTACGCATACCAGACTTTTCTGTTTCTACTAATCCCTATAATTAGCTCGAAAGAGTTATGTACGTTCTTTGTTTTTGAGTATTTGGTATTAACCATTGTTTGCTGCCTTGAGAATCAGTAGCAGAATCTGCCATTGTATGTGTGAATCTTAAGGAACAATATGGTACGATGTGCATATTGTATCTGTTTTAACATGGGGATACATGATGGTAATGGGTATACAATAGCGTTGGCCAATCCTTAATTCTATTAAAGCTAGCGCTTAAGTTTTATATAGAGAAAATTACACCGTTCGTCCTTGTGGTTTACGTTGACCGAAAAAATTGCACCGTACAACCTTAAATGGGAAACGTTTTATGTTGTTGGTCCCTCCCTTTAATGGCATTCAGTAACGCTTGTTAAGTCATCACAACCAAGGGTATTTTTGTCATTTTAAGTCTAAGAGTGAGGGTAAAGTAGTCATTTTTCCTTTCTAAAGGGTCTTTCTTTTTTCTTGAGTTAATTGCATAAATGGTCCCTGTGGTCGTCCAGATTTAACGAAAATGGTCCCTCAAACTTTTTTGTAACGAAAATGGTCCCCATGGTTGTGAAACATAACGAGTTTGGTCCCTGTGGGAAGAGGATTCATAACGGTTTTGGTCCTCATGACCCGTGATGTTTCACAACCATGGAGACCATTTTCGTTACAAAAAAGTTTAAGGGACCATTTTCATTAAATCCGAACGACCACAGGGACCATTTATGCAATTAACTCTTTTTTTATAAAAGGTTTCTAGTTCAATAAAGTGTTTTTTTAGAACGACTTGTCAATAAAGTGTCTTGTTTACTACTCCTTTCGTCTCATTTTATTGTCCCGACGTATTCTCTTTTTGGGATGTTCCCCAATTAATTGTCACTACAAATATAATAGCGAAGTTTGCGATCATGTTTACTATTTGAGTGTAAAAAGAATCTTCTTTTCTAGTTATGATGCATGTGCAAACAAAGTAATTTACTATTCATAATTATGTTCCTAATAGTTTTTTTTAAGGCAAAGAAAGGCTTATAAATTCCTAATAGAATTTTTATTACAGCCTTTAAATAAATCAAACTAAGTATACTACTATTACTTGCTAATTGATTTCTCTTATTTTTTTAACGAGAACATACTTTCTTACCATATTTACTAGATTATCTCACACGTTTTAAGTAAGAACTAAATCCGGTTCAAGAACTTCTCACAATAGAGTTGTGAGTATTATTGAAACACAAGTTATTTGGTAAATGATTTCTCCTATTGAGTCAAGTTATTTTGCATACCACTTTTCTCTCAAATACCAAGGGACACTTTTGAGCCGTTGATTATGTACGACCAGATCAAATGAAAAAAAACACGGAAGGGCCATTCTTGCCAAAGTTTGAAACATGACAGAGGGACTAAAAATGTAAATATGTAAACTACCTCAACTACTCCCGATTTCCCAGTCACAAAAAACACATAAATCACACACATTCTCTCTCGACACGTCAAACCATAACAAAAAATCAAAAAATTTGCACAAATTAACAATGAAAATCACGAAATAAACAAAAAAAATACACAAATTAACCCTCGTCATTCCCAAAAAAAGACCGATTTCAGTATCAGATTGATGATACTGATGCTATGTTCAGATGACGTCATCTGGATATGCTGCTAATTTGGCTAGGAAGAAGGCTATTGTCTCACTGCCTAGTAATAAGAAGCTTGTTAGTTGTTATTAAGCTTAAAGGTTGTTGTTTTTTAATTTCAATTTGACCTAATTTTTGTGATTTTTTGGTCAATTTTGTGTTTTAGGGTTTTGGATGTGTTTAGAATATCTATTACTGATATCAGTTTCAAAAGTAAGTGTTATCGGGACGTGTGTTAATGATTTTGAAATGAGTAGCTAATTGTGAGAGTAGATGTTACTATGGAGTAAATTTTTAAGCTTGGTTTTGAAATGAGGTTTATTTATGTGTCTGGAAATGTAAAATTGTATTGAAGCTCGTTGATTAGTGTTTGATTAGCCTGGATATGTATGGTGTGTTTTCTAAGGTGTTGTTTGATTAGTAGAAGCTACTTTAGAAAAAAAAAATATAGGTCGGGATTGCCATCTTTGTGGCTAACAACTGCCACTGTTTGTCTACAAACTAACTATATTGAAAACAATAGGAAGTCGTCATGTGCAATCAGTGCAATGGTGCAAAACCTATTTCCTATTTGTTTTTATTAGGAAAGGAACAACTTTTCTGTAAGCAGTTTGGTACATACGTGCTTCTGTCAAACTGCTTGTTACAGATGAACGGCTTAAAAATCTGTTATCCCAAACGCCTCCGATATATATTATCCTGGATAATTAAGTAATTATTATCAGTTTGTCCCTAGCCAAACACTTGAAACTGTAATAACTAAGCCGGAAAATTGGGTTGAACCCCCATACAACTATTAGTTCTTTGATTTGATATGGTCACTAGTGCTCTAATGCCTTCTTTTAACAGTCCTACATGTTTTTTCTGCAGGGTATTGTTTTCAACACAATGACTGAACCGCATTCTGCAACTGCTATTAAACTAGCCAACCAGCTACCCCTTTCTCAAGATGTTCCATCTTGTTATGGTACCATCCAGAGGCCAGCTACGACTCAAAAGCAGTTCACTTATGGAAATTACACAAATGCAGCGTTTACTTATCCAGTAGCAGAGAAACTGATAGCTGCAAATTACTCACCTGTTTTTGTTCAAGCTCAAGCTCCATCTGATAAAGGACTTGCTGGTTTTGCTGCTAATTTTCTTATGGGTTGTGTGTCCAAAACCGTTGCTGCTCCAATTGAGCGTGTGAAGCTTTTGATCCAAACCAAGATGAGATGCTCAAGACTGGACGTCTTTCTCAACGATACAAGGCATTGGAGATTGTTTCTCTAGAACGATCAAGGATGAGGGGTTTGTGGCGTTGTGGAGAGGAAAGACTGCTAATGTCAATATGTCATTCGTTACTTCCCTACTCAGGTACACTATCTTTGAGCATACAAAAGATATAATACTTTATATCAATGAGCCTTAAAAATTATACTTGGTGATTAGTGTATACCCAAAGTTATTATGTATATAGCTTCTGTTGTATACATAATGATATGGGTATAAGTTACATTTTGTGTTAACCCGGTTCAATTATAATAACAATCTAACAACCAAAAGATTTGTTTAAAATAAGTTGAATCAATGATACAGTGATATTGGTTAATTGTGGTGTTTGATTTTAATGTTATTATATCTTTTCTGTGAATTCTTTGTCTTATTAATGGATGTTTTTTACTTTATCTGCTGTTTTCTAGGTGATTCGTTGAGTAATTTAATGATTTGGTTATAGTATAGTGAGGTTTCTTCATGATTTGTGTGTTTCATAAAGAATATCAGTGATTAACTATTATTGTTGATGATAATTTTGTACAATTCTTAGTTTAATTATTATCCATAGTTCTGGTTTAGTTCTTTTAGATAAAAATGAGTTCTAACGTGTATTAGCTTCTGCTCCAAGATAACCATCAGTTTACCTACTCAGGCACACTATCTCTGAGCATACAAAACATACAAAGGCAATATTCACAGGCAAGAATTTATAGATCGACAAGTTAATGACGAAAGAATTACACATTTTGTTCTTAATTTTTTCTTCAATGATGCTCAATATACTTGTGGTGAATCTCTGTACACTTTTAGTATTTCCAGTCTCCAGATAATGCGCCTTTTCTGATCTTAATGTAGGGTACGGTGTATAATAGATAAAACATTTCCAGTTGAGCATATTTGATAGTTGCTAACCTTTGCTACTACTGTCAGATGCCGCATCTTTGTACAACTTCTAATGCTGTTAAATCAGTTATCACCTTAGGCGGTCATAGATCTCTGAATTAAGCTTATATCCGAGTTTGGGTACGCAGACGATGCAAAACCTCATCTTGAGAAACACTCATATATCTAATATACCTTTGGAATCATAATGGGGAGACACCTCTTTATGTTGCTGCAAGGTTTATAAGTTTAATTGAATGATCCAACTTGTTTTCACGCACACCCATTGTGCCATACTGCCTCTAACGCTTGTTGTTTCAGAAGCCACCTCTAAGGTGTCACACTTGTGTCGTTAATGCTATGCAAGCTGCATTCAATCATACCAGCATATATTACTAATGTGCAATTTGTTTTATTTGTCTAGGCTTTTTGTTAGCTATGTTTTTAACCTTCTGTTAGCTGATTTAAAATGCTATATTTGCAGGTAGAGAGCAGTCTTAACTCCTAAGCATTATATCAATGCTCTCTAGTCCTAACGATGAATCCCCTTCTAATGTGGATGCGTGGTAACTATTATATTCTCTCTTATGTTTGCTAATGGTGGCAAATTCAACCTATTTGTTTAAAAAGGGATAATTTGGGTTGCTTTTATCTCAAACCTGTCAAATGTCTACCAACGTCTTAGAATGCATACCTCATAAATCATTTTTATTTAAAGAGTTAGATTGTTGGCTTTTTCTTCAAAAGATTCCACGATTTATTGAACAACCAACGTCACTAAAGCCAGAAAGAGTTGCAACACGTTTGTTCAAGTGTTGGACTAGTTTACCAAATTGTCATTAATGCAACCTTTACTTTGGTTGGTTTCTTTTGTATAAAGCTACTAAAAGGGGTCTATTCGAAGAAAAATACTGTGTATGGTGTCGTCATAGTGAATACATTCATGAAAATAGAAGGCCAATAAATCATATCTTAGATTACGAGTATATGCTATCTATTTACTTTTTTACTTATGGGTGTTCATACTTTTTCACAAACATTAAATAGTATATTCAAATTTTGTGTATTTTTGACTGATCTTAATAAAAAAATACATCTTAATTGGGTTGTTATTAGTTTAATTTTGCTTGAACCGCGATTGCTGTTTTACTGTATTGTATCATAGTATCACTTGTGATATTTTAAGTTTACGAGTGTAATTGTACTTATTAGTTACACTATTTAGCTTAATTTCGCTTGAACCACAATTGGATTGATGTGTTTTGTTGATGTGATTGCTTCATAATAAAGTTGTATCATTTGTGATATTTTAAGTTGATAGTTTACAATGTTTATTAGTTAAGCTTTATTACATGACATATCTAATATCACTTGTGATATTTAAAAAACAAATAAGTATGCTATTTAACCTTTAGTATCATCTATGATATTTCATTGTTTTGTATATTTTTTATATATAATTACCTATGTGTTTTCTAATATTTTATACTTTTCAGGTACTAAATGGTTTTTGTGTCTTTCATCGCAATAGACAAGCACAAGAAATGTTTTACTGTTGGTTGTGCTTTTTGCTCAAAAGTTGTGTTCTTTTTGGAATTTTAAACATGTAATAAATCTTATCTATCACCTTGTGATACTATACTCTTAGTAGGAATAAAATGGTTAAACCTCGTTAGTTGAATTCTTATTTTGCTCAAAAGCAATGCTAAATTAAAGCAACACTCATTTGATTTTGAGAATACGTCAAGTTTTTATTTTCATAGCTTGCTTCTTTTTTATTCATTTTGATATATGTAAGTGACATTTGTTTATCACTTGTGATATAACATTGTATCAAAGTTGAAAAATATTTTAATGGCATGTCTTAATCATTTTAGAGTAATATTTCAGGTGATAAAGTAATAGAATGTGACATTAATACTGGTATTTTACATATGAGTAATATAAAGGTGATAAAGTGCAATTACGAAGAGTTTGGTGTAATCAATGTTTTTAATCACTTGTGATATTATACTGTTAGTGTGAATAAAAGTGTTAAGTCTCTTTTAGCGAATTTTTATTTTGCTCAAAAGCAATGCTAAATTAATGCACCACTTGTTTGATTTTGAGAACGAGTTTTTGATTTCATAGTTTGCTTTATTTTTATTCATTTTGGTATTAGTTAGTGACACTTATTTATCACTCATAATATTACAATGTCAAGGGTAATAAATGTTAAACCACGAGTAAATCTTAGTTAATAAAAGTTCACATTAATTTATTACTGGTGATATTACAATGTAAATGGCGATAAGTGTTAAGTCAATAGTGATAAATATAGTCTTTAACAACTAAGATTAACATGTGGCTTAACAATTATTACCCTTGA
>BQNB010049840.1:18904-36456 GCA_026074375.1 Tanacetum coccineum
TTTTTTGACTAAGTTTTATTGGATGTTTTTTTTCATTCTAATTAACCTGAGATTTCGACTCGACATTTTGAGCCGACTAATCAAAGGGGACTACCCTTTTGGATACAAATACGCTTGATACGTACCTGTATTTTTTTCTAAACTAAAGAAAAAAACCAAGTGTTTAGAAATTTTTGCGCACAAAAACCATTTATTCTTCTGAAGTGAGGCATAATGGTTTGATTGATAAATAATTTCATTTTAGGCTTGTTATGATCAATTCCAATTGTTATGATCAGTTCCAGACCTCAATCAGTGAAGTGAAGAATTGACAACACAATTATCCAAAATTTCATAGAATCAAGAAACATAAATTACGGAGTAATTGGTTAAGAGAGATAAGTTGTTAAGAGAGAAATTAGATTCATGAATTTAGAGAGAAGTTGTTACAAGAACAATATAATTGATAAGCTTGATTTGAAATATTATAATGGATTGGTATTTATACTAAAAGAAATGAAAGTGATAAATCAAACATTCTTGTTGACTTTGACGTTGACTGTTGACAGTTGACTTTGATTGTTGACTTTGACTATTGACTTTGACTCTGGTTCATATCACTCCATCCCGCTTGAAATGATGTTTGTCCTCAAGCATCTATGGAAAGCTCTGAAACTCTGAACCATGTCGATGTGGGATTTCCAAATTACATCATACTCTGATCTTGACGTAGTAACACTAATTACATATACTCGTTTTCCCCTTGGGTCGAACAACTCTCTGATCATAACCCCTATAGCCTCCTTTCGAGTAAGTGGATACTTATAAGGTATGGTTTGAATAGGTAATGTGCCTTCCTTCAGTGGTAATCTATGATTAAAATTTCTTTCAGGATGTAGTGTTGTAGGAATTGTAAACACCTCCTCATACTTGTTAAACAACAAAGAGATTTCACCAGGCACTCTCACTATTATCCATCCTACTTCACATTGTCTCAAATCACCAATACCAACTCGATTAAAACATGGTGACAATGGTTGAAACCGGACCAAACAAGCACACCCGTGAAACCGGACAAAACAAACAAATCCGTGAAACCGGACCAAACAAGCAAACTTGTGGATGGGAACCAAACAAGCAAACCCGTGAAACCGGACCAAACAAGCAAACCCGTGAAATCGAACCAGTCAAGCAAACCGGTGGATGGGAACCAAACGTGCAAACCCGTGAAACCGGACCAAACAAGCAAGTCTGTGAAACTGGACCAAGTAAGCAAACCTGAGAACAGTTTTGAGCCGTGAAAATTGATATCAAGTTCAATTGTGGCAAAGTCACACCAGTTTTGGTGCCTCACTGTGCAGTCACTTTCTGCAGTGTACTCCGCGTCAAAGCATGAACAGCCTCTTGATGTACACAGGACATTGTATCGTATACTAAATGATAACCCGGAAAGAAGAGCACTTGTAGGACTGTCACGAGTTTGTAGCATTACTCTTCTGTATCCATAGGAGATTAGGGACAACGCACGTAATTCTTGATAATGGTCTGATGATTAGAACAAAAAGCACCTACTTTTACGTAAGGTTGAAAATTCTAGTCAATCACACATTTACAGAGATGAGATCAACAAAAAGTTAAAAAGGGGGAATAATAATCTTAAGAGATCGAAAACGGGATGGGTCACAAAGCAAAATCTGTACGAAGTGCGGGAAAAGCCATGAGGGTGAATGATGTAATGGTTCAAAGGGATGTCACGAGTATGGTAAACTTGGTCATGTGGCTCGAGAATGTCGTTTGGTTAAAAAGAAGTCTTCGATTTGAGTTGATCATAATGCAACACTGCATTCTGAACGTATGATCCTAGAATTTGCAAAGGTGGCATTACTATTTTGCACGTTTGAACATTTGATCAGCCATGTAAGTTTTTATTCTTACATTTCAGTCTTTTGTTATTAAGAGTTGAATAAATCAACCAAATTAAATCAACCCGGGTTTTAAAACACCAGTCGATAGCTGCTCAAATATTCTCATATAATAAGTATCATTTCACATGTTATGGCCTACATCTGGTATAGGGATGCAAACGAGTCTAATCGAGTCAAAATTTTCGACTCAAGAGTAATGACTTGTTTTGTAAACCAAATAAAATTATAATATAAAATAATTAACTAAATTTGGCTACAACCCAACTCGAAAAACTAGAGATATATCACTTAAAAACTCGAAAAGCCAAACAATAACTCGAGTCAAGCCTATACAAGCTCGAGATTGAGCTCGAGGCTCGATAAAGCTCGGCTCGAATTAGTTGACAAAAACTCAAAAATGACATCATGCTATTATATAAAAAGGGTAATATGAGTTAAATTTTTAAAAAAACATGTCACTTAAACAAAGAAGTATACTTCATCCAATAAAAATATATACGAAATATGAATCGATATTAATACGTAATGAAAATTTTATATAAAACCCGCTTGTCCACAAATATTGTAACTACAGAAATATAAAAGATTTTTTATATAATTTTATACTTACTCATATATGTAATATATGTAATGTACGGGTTAAAAACTATAGTTATGTTAGAGGCTTAACATATTATCCGGGCCTACGGGGAAATATTAGTAGGGGTGAGAAAAAACCGAAAAGATCGAAACAAAACCGAAAACAACTGAATCGAATTTGTCAAAATCAAACCAAACTGAACTACTAATTCGGTTCTCGGGTTGGATATGAGTTTAGCAATTTGAACCGAAAAACGAATTCATATAAATATATTTACTTTTTATATATTTATATAAAGACCATTAAAATTTTAAGAGTTATAACAACAATATAATCATATAAGAGGTATAACACATGCAACAGATTTAAGTTGTTCATCTGTGTTCCGAATATGAACCCGCAAATCGAATACGAACCCTACATCGATACGAAATACTCTCTCCCTTCTAAGTTAAATATCTGCCTTTAATTTTTATTTACCTCAAAATAGAGTGTTCATAATATTTGAACTGGACAAAATATAACAACTCGTAATTTATTATTTATTTTTTTCATAAATATTTTTTTTGGGTAAATCGAATTAGGAATCTCGCGTTCGTAGCAAAACGTACATTAAAAGTGAACCCAGCTTTAGTTTCATTATCGTCTACTATGCTCTACATAATTTTATTATTTCAGAAAAGTATCCCACTGATATATTTTTATTGTATCATATATTTTCTGCTCGTGGTTCCGCCTAAACTTTATTATATTTTACGTTTATACATGTTGGCCCCCACAGTACCCACTTATTCAAATTTACACAACAATTATTAACATCACAATTATGCCATATCAGCAATAAAAGTCATATTATCACCCCACTTGCCCTACCATGCAAACTTTATTCACGTGGTTTACATCAAATTCCTATCATGTAAGATTTTCACGCAACTTAATAAACTTTATCGCCAGTCACATGGGAAACAAAAATTATATCTAATTACTACTCACTACTCGCTATTAGAAAAAATGTCATAGCAACAATTTAGAATCTACCCTAAATTAAGCATTAGCATGTGTAATTTAGCAAAGAAAATATTAAAATGGGTTGCATTTTTTTAGCCAACAAAAAATTAGTTGCTATTTTTTCAAATGACCATAAATACTAAGCCATGTTATTAATGAATTTAGATATCTAATTTATATACTCGATCAAGAAAAGGATTCAATGAAATGAATATAATATTAACGGACAAGATACTACACACATTCACGTGAATGAACAAAATATGTTTAGGTGGGGTAACTATTAGTCAAAAACGAGTATTAAGAATATACAAAAAGGCAAAAACAAAAACGACCAACCGCTGAGGCCGTTTTGGTCGTGGGCTTCCTCTGGCCTGTTTGTAGGGTCCATCCTAACCTGCTCCACTAATCTTTTACTTTCTTCCGCCTTTTGATAATACACATCAATCTCGAACCACCTTCAACCTCCACCGCAGTCTTCAAAATTAGCTACTCAGATGATTCCTCACACATATGTACTGAAAGGCTGCGAATCAATGGTAAGTAAGCATCTAATTTGGAGCTCCACCCAACTCGAAAAACTATAGATATATCACTTAAAAAACTCGAAAAGCCAAACACATAAAACTCGAGTCAAGCCTAATACCAAGCTCGAGATTGATCTCGAGGCTCGATAAGCTTGCTCGAATTAGTTGACAAAAACTCAAAAATGACATCCATGCCTATTATATCAAAAGGGTAATATGGTTAAATTTTTAAAAAAACATGTTCACTAAACAAAGAAGTATACTTCATCCATTAAATATCTGCCTTTATTTTTGGAACAACAATTTATTCGATCAAAAAACTAGCAAGGAGCTAGAATTACAAGGAAACAAGATATGGGTTTTTAAGCCAATCGTTCCAACTAAACGAGGCTTTACATCGATACCTACACCAATAAAACGACCCAGACACAATGTCATCAAAAATCATCGCCTTCAAAGGAATTTTAGAATCAAAAAGTAACTTGTTCCGGTATGACCAAAGGTGCCACCACATAACATAAAAAACGCCTTCAAGAATCAGTTTGTGTTTGGAGGAGAGCCGCAACGACACGAGCCAAGAGCGCCATTCACCATAGGAATTAACTTCGACAAAAGGGGTAACCCACCATTGAGAGATCTTACATGAAAGCTGTCTGGCCAAATTACACGTGAAGAAGAGATGACTAGAAGACTCCACGCCAATATTACAAATAGGGCACAAGATAGAATCTAACACAATACCTCGGCGGGATATATTAAATCTCGTTGGTAAGGCGTCCAACTTGACTTTCCATGCGTGTACATTTGCCTTTAATTTTTATTTACCTCAAAATAGAGTGTTCATAATATTTGAGCTGGACAAAATATAACAACTCGTAATTTTCGGGTCATATTTAACCCCGTACTTTATTATTTATTATTTATTTTTTCATAAAATTTATTTTTTTCGGTTAATCGAATAGGTTATCTCGCGTTCGTAGCAAAACGTACATTAAAAGTGAACCCAGCTTTAGTTTTATTATCCGTCTACTTGCTCTACATAATTTATTATTTCAGAAAAGTATCCAACATGATATAATATTATTTTTATCATATATGTTTCCGCTTCGTGATTCCGCCTAAACTTTTATTATATTTTACGTTTATACATGTAATGGTGATGTGTATATGTCAAAATCAACAACATGGCTAGCTGTTAACTAAAAAAAAAAGAAAACTTTTTAACTTTTAGATATAGGTAATGCATGCTTGGTCGGCCATCTCAACACAAAACTATATTTATCTATCTTGACAAATATTTTATAAAAAGATTCATAATGCCAACTTTAAACAAGACGTGTCTATGTCTTGTGTTGTTTCATGACTAATATTTAGTACTTCAACCTTTTATCACTTGCTTAGTATAAACCAATTAAGTAATCTTGTTTGTTGTTATAACATAACATGACAATGAAAGATGCTAAATATATCTTGCATGATGCAAGAGTTTCAAAGCTAATCTGTATTTTATTGTGATTGGATCTTTAATATAAAATCTTTTGAAATTAGTCCGAAATTATAGTCTTATCGTTTTGTATTTAGTGTAATCATGTTTATAAGATGTACGTCTCAAATGTTATAATCAATATAAAAAATTTATAAAAATTTATTTGCATTTATTCGCGTAATATTTATAAAATCTAAGACGCGACTTTATTTTGCTTCTAAGATTTCTTTCGGATTCTCGACGTTTATTCTCGATATGTACATCATTATGCATAAGGTGAGTTCATAGCTTCACATTTACTTAATTGTTTTATAAACTCCGCGAGGGAGATACATGCTCGTTTTGAAAATTGAACACAAGTGATTTACTTGGTATGCAGGACCGAATAGGTGATTTATTGACATTGAGTACCTTATTGCCGAAAAGTCCCTAATTTCATGAACCGTTAATTACCTTTCATGATAAATGCTAGTACAAATGAATAGATCTATTGGGTTTGACCAACCCCGTCCGGGTATCTACCATCAGATTACCCTGTCAATGGACGCATTGTATTGAGAATTAAGGTATACGGCAATTATACCTTCTCATGAGCAAATTTTATATTCTGACGTTAAGGTTCGGTGTCATGAGCTCGATGCAATACAAATTTATACATGACTTGTATGTGTTACAATGTCGCTCGATGAACTCTACTTGTGTCCTACATTTATTACTTATAAACTCTATGGATTCAATCAACATTGTTTGTTGACCGTTTTTCGCATGTTATCTCAGATCTTTTAGGTATTGCTCGGAGGAAACCGCACGAATATGTACTTTGGAGACTCTACACTTTATACATTCGATGAAACTTAATTTTGAAAAACACTATGCTTGTAAAGACTTTCTTTTATTTACATTCGATGAAAACTTTATCTAAACTTTATGTTTTGTCTAAACACTTGTGGTATTTTTGAAAACCGTTTAGACCTGTTGTAACTCTGATATTTTAATGCATCGAATGTGAAACATTTATTTTAAAACGTCTCATTTTTGAGGTCGTTTTCGTAACCAGTACTTTGTGGCTATTGTAACACCCCGTAGCAGCGGAATGGTAACAATGGGGTGCTACGTCAAAGTACAATAATCAAGATATAGGAAACGACCTTAAATGGACGTTTATAATAAGTTTTATTCGATGCCATTACCAAATATCAGAGTTTTCACATTAGGTCCCACATATTTTAAAAGAGTCATAAACATTCAACATACGTTCTTTTAAACAAAAGCTTCATAATTCTAAAAGATGACATAAGTTTTTAAAAGATAAAAGTTGCATCGAATTTAAGTAAACACAGAATCCATCTTCACGACATCCCCGCAGTTCCCCACCAAACTTCATACCTTAGGACATGAAATTTATATGCTAAAAGTCAACACAAAGGTTGAGTGAAATCATAGGTTTATCAATAGAAGGGTGGACCACAAGATTTAAGTAATAGTAGACTATGAAACATATTCAGTAGTCTAAAACATGTATTATTGCACTAAGCTCATGACCCCGAAACCTTAACTAGATTTGTGCCCCAAGGGAAATATAGGATGCTTGTCAACAACCTAACTGTCCTCACAATGTTAAATGCACCATGAATCAACTTGTGACCCCAAAGAAAGGTGGGGATTGTTAGTCTCGATAGATCTATCCATAACACTTGCGCTTGCTACATTAGCAATTAACGGTTCATGATTCGGTAGGGACTTAAATGGCAATGCGGTAACTTAGGCACTAATATTCAGGCAATAATCTTGATAGCATACAATTTAAATCACTTGTGTTCAAAAGTAAAACAAGCATGTAATTTCACCCCGTAGAGTTTGTAAAAAAAGTAGATGGAAAAGGAGTTATGAACTCACCTCGAGTGAATTGAATATCAAAGTATCACAAAAAATGCGTCATGATAATGACCGAATGCAACCTAATTAAATATAGGTCGTATAAGTACTACGCACTTTGATTAACTAATACCATATATAATTCTATATAGCTACATCACCATCTAATCGCATTAGTGAAATCATATTTATAAGTTAAAAATGATTATAAATAATACATTAGTAAAAATGGCGTAACTTTATCGTTTTAAGTCTGTTTCTTATGTTTCTTATGTCCACGCTTTCGTATTAGAAAGATATATCAAAATATTACATTTTCATATTTTGAGTCCTCTGGTGAACAGTAATTTTTACTGTTCATATACTTTTATAAATTTATTTTTATAAATGTAGTTATCGTAAACTCGTAAATGTCGTATCTTATTCGTTTTAACTCCGATTTTAGTGATTCTTTCGAGCACGTCTTCGTAATTAAAAGTTCTATCTATTTATGATGTTTTCAAACTAAAAATACCTGTTGTGAACAGTAACTTTTATAAAATTATTTTTATAAAGGTATTTATTATTGTAAACTTGCGAAATTCATAACTCCTTCGTTATAAATCGGTTTTTCGAGTTCCTTACATTTTTGGAATCCTCATGAGATGTAGTATTTTATAAAAATACAAAATTTGTGATTTAAAATCGAACCCAAAACAATAGGTTTTGATTCATTATGTAATTAATTATATAAACTTGTTTTTATTAGTTTTTAACTTAAATAAAATACCATAAGTCCTCTACCCTACTTTATATCATATGTCTCATGTATGTTAGGTCCTTTAGTCCATATTTTGTCCAAGTAATGTCCAAGAAATTGTCAAACATATTTATTTAACTTCATAATCATTATAATTAGATAATATTCATAACTTAACAAATACTTTATATAAATATTCCATTGCTTGTAAATCCTTGATTACAACATATTAGCATGTTTTAAACATCATTTTAGCCATGTACAAGATAATGTCGAGTATGATTTAGCATGTATATATTTCATAAACTTTACAAAATATACCTAGGTGATGATTTAACTATACAAAATTATATAGAACATGAAAGTAAAGAGATTAAGGTTTTTAGATAACCTTAATATGATGTAGAATAATGAACAATATGATTTAAACCCTTGTTTAGCAAACAAACCCTAGCTTTCAACACCTTGAAAACCCTAAATCCAAAGAAACCCTAATCTTGATCCTTGCTTGTTTAACCATTTTAAACCCTAAACTAAACCTCCAATACACCTTAGGATATCTTAGATATGATGTAGGAATACTTGTATAAGTGGTAAATGAAATTTGTATGGATTATTTATGTAATTTGTGTTGAGCCGTGGGTTTGGAGAGAAACAAAGAGAGAATATGGTGTTATTCACTAAGTAAAATGAAGGTGTGTGTGTATTCTATCTAGTGCTTCCTTTATGTTCATCTTAGACTAGTCAAAGTTCATATGTATAAGTCTTAAGACATATTGAGGGTTTTAAGGAAGTCTTATGGTCATTACTAGACATGGTACTTCAAGGTTTAATGAGGCTAAGTTGTACAAGTTCAAGTTGGTTCATTTGTGTGCTCTTGGTCCCCTAGGGACTATAATATATACGAAAATTAGGGGAGGGATGAGCTAAGAAAGTCTTTGGTCTTTTATATGCAATATCTAGTATTTACTTGCACTTTTAATATGTAAAAGTAAATTATAATGTGTATTCTTGTAACATTTAGTGTTTAGTTGGTTTGTTTTATGTACCATTTGACCAACAATCTTAACATAGGTGAAGTTTTATAAAAACTTTGAGTATTGGATATAAACATGGGTATTTGTTGAAGCGTAGAAAAGTTTTGGTAGTTCCAGATATGCCTAAACGTATTTTATCGCGAAACGTAACCAATAAAAATAAAATGTGCAAAGGTAATAATTATTCTTAAAATAATTATCTAACACTTGCTTGACGTAAACATTGAATTGATTGATGCCCGTTTATATTGAATGAAAATTTTTAGCTTACGCGATTTAACTTAACGATTAAAATTAAAAGCAAACGCGTACAAGACTAAAAATAAATAGTGAATTTAACGACGTCGTACATTGACCTAAAATACGAATTGTTACAGCTATGAAGTCGCGCCCTCGGCCCGGGTGCGACAGATTGGTGTAGACTATGAAGTAGCACCCCATGTTGTATTCCGCTACGTGCCGAATTTTAGGGGTGTTACACAGAATGGTTGTGAAAGCTTAACACAACATATTATTCGTTCACAGTGTAAAGGGATCCTATTTTGGAGATTGTAAAATTTGAAAGTGGACAACATATTATTCGCTCACAGTGTAAAGGGGTCCTGGTCCTCACTATTTCTTTTCTTCTCACAATAAAACTGAAGAACGCAAAAAAACTTTCCCTTTTTCTTTCCTTTCCCTAGCAATTTCATCTCAAGAATGTCTAAATTTTTCTCTCCTCTAACTCATTAATGTTTACAAAGTATTTATTTTTGTGAGTTTAGAGGTATAGAATATGGAGAAGTATTGATGTAATGATGTAGGTAGAAGTAGGGTTCTAAAAGCACCTAATGACGCGCTAAAGCACGTTAAAGGCGCGAGGCGTGACCTCCACGTTACGCAATTGACCAAGCGTAGGCTTAAGAGCGTGACGTGAGATGGAGAACTGAAAAAACAGTATGATAAAAACGCGATGAAGACTATGATCGTGAGAGGCTTTTTTTAATTCATAAGGCCGATTGTGCTTGGATAAGTTGGTTGATACTCTATAAAAATGGCATGGTTTCAAATGTGCAGTTATGGTATCTGCGTAGTATCTATAAGTGTTATCCACATTCCCCAAAAGCCTGGGATCACATACTCGCCTCAACTGAATAATACTTTTTATTAATCCTGTTACTTTTTATAATGCAAATCTTGAACATATTATGAAGGGGAATTGGATGCCTTATTCGTTGTCAAAATAAACAAGTGAGTTAGACGAAAAGCCTACAAAATCATTATACGCGGTTGTGAAAAAATCGATAACGTGACCATTAACAAATCGACATTTTATCCGTGTTTTGAATCAAGCACTCAACCTCAGCCAATGGCAAGTTGCGCATAGAAACAATTGTTGTGATCTAAGTTAATAGATTAGACACATTTGGGCGGTTTGAACAAACCAATAAAGTCGTTACAAACTAAGGCATCGAGTGCTATCGTTCTTCTTTAACACAATATTTGTTCATGTGTGCATCTTCTATACATACATTGTGGCAATTTTTGTTAAATTCGAATTTCAAGTTCAAAAAAATAAAATTCAATTAACATTAAATCATTTTAATTTTATGATTGATTGTTTCCTAATTTGAGGTCTGCATAAAATTCAATTAACATTAAATCATTTTAATTTTATGATTGACTATTTCCTAATTAGAGGTCTGCATACATCAGTTATGTAATTATGTAGTAACAGTGACTTTTGACCCACAATTAATATGAACCAAAAATTATGCAAGATTACCATTATGAATTCAATTAACATTAAAGTTCAAAAAAAAAATCAATTAACATTAAATCATTTTAATTTTATGATTGATTGTTTCCTAATTTGAGATCTGCATACATCGGTTATGTAATTATGTAGTAACAGTGACTTTTTACCCACAATTAATATCAACCAAAAATTATGCAAGGTTACCATTATGAATTCATACATAGGTTTATCATAATTACACGCATTCTGCCTTAACCGTATAAATGATACATATGAGGTATCACACATTCACAATACTCATTTCATCGTTTACATCTATTTTGTTTTTCTAACACTTGATTTTTAAGTATATTGTTCAATTGATTTTTAAGAATCTGGTTAGTATTTTGTTAGTATTTTTGTTCGTATTTTGTTCAATTGATTTTTAAGTATCACTTTTTTTTGTCTATTTACGGATTTATGTTTCAATTGATGTTTAATGTGTTGTTTCTTTATGAATTCAATTAACATTAAAGTTCAAAAAAATAAAATTCAATTAACATTAAATCATTTTAATTTTATGATTGATTGTTTCCTAATTAGATGTCTGCATACATCGGTTATGTAATTATGTAGTAACAGTGACTTTTGACCCACAATTAATATGAACCGAAAATTATGCAAGATTACCATTATGAATTCAATTAACATTATGAATTCATACATCGGTTATGTAATTATGTAGTAAAGGGAAACAAATTATGCAAGATTACCATTATGAATTCATACATAGGTTTATCATAATTACACGCATTCTGCCTCAACCGTATAAATGATACATATGAGGTATCACACATTCACAATACTCATTCCATCGTTTACATCTATTTTGTTTTTCTATCACTTGATTTTTAAGTATTTTGTTCAATTGATTTTTAAGAATCTGGTTATTATTTTGTTAGTATTTTGGTTCGTATTTTGTTCAATTGATTTTTAAGTATCACTTTTTTTGTCTATTTACGGATTTATGTTTCAATTGATGTTTATACAAACTCGGTTATGATATAGGTATATGATGCTGGACTATTTGTGGGAGAGTACATGGCATCGTATATTGCAATTACTAACTATGTTGCTATTCTATGTATATAAATGTACTATTGTGGTAGTTCGATGATTGACTTGAGATTATTGTGGTCAAAAACTATATTTTGTATCACATAGCGTTTCTTGCTATCGAGGGCTTATCTCTTAAAGATTTGGACTGCAACTGCATATTTTAAGTGTGGATGGAGGGAGGTTATGATGAATGTGAAAGCAGATGACCAAAAGCTAGTAAGTCATTTTGAGCAACGTCGTTTTAATTGGTTATACTAAGTAGGTCTAAAGAACATAAAAATATCTTTTAATTGGTATGAGACATATTGGATAAATGCCTATAGTTGTTAAGGTATTACAAAGGGCTATATAAGATGTTTTAGATAAATTGAATTTATTAGTAACATTTTGATAAGTAATGTCAACTTATCAAAAATTCAACTCCAAGTCAAGACATTTACTTAGCTATAAGGTAAGACATTTTTTAGTTAAGATTTTATTATTCATCTTTGTATTGATGTCATAAGCCCATGGTAATTTATTCCAATGTAATGTTCTCTTGTTCCGTTAGTGGATAGTTGTTATCAATATATATTAAATGGATATAGCAATTTAGAATTTCAATGGAGTTTTTTACCATTTAACTGGGTTAATAGAGTGACTAAAAACGACAAGCGAGGTTAGTGGTGATGCATTAACTAAGTAGTACATCTCCTAAGTTTTTTTATATTCTCCGAAGTTGTAAAACTCTCTATCATCTAACGATTGTATTGCTCAATATGTTCAGATGTTACAATGTAGCCACAATTATTGTTGTTGCAGACTTGAGATTGTTAATCTACTGTTTCTCACTATAAAAGCATTTATTGACTTGCGACATCAACACAGTGTAAAGGGTTTATCGGTTATTGCTCCAGTTATTTATGATCCCAGTCACACTTAACTCTTTTACCAAATGTTGGTTTAGCACTATGCGGTTGCAAGATCTCTGATTGGGCACATGGATACAGGTGTGCTTTCTCATTTTTAAATTTTATAATTGAGGGTAATTTAAGTACTTTTTTGTATAAAACGTTGATTATACCATCAGTTTAGTTGGTTCGATGGAAAGTTGTCTTCCCTATGTCCACCTAACAAGGAATAGCTAATATATAGTTCCATATCCGAGCACTTAATCTTCATAAGTTCTTGTAACCCAATATATTTAAATAATCTTCATTTTGTTCGTCAGTTCATAGGGACATATTGTATATTAAATTTTGAGCCTTTGGTTTCTTCTGTGAAGGATTACTTGATCGTTCATATCGACCATTCGATGTGGTATACTTCAGATGCGATCTCTATAAGTTACAAAATCTTATCAACTGTGTCCATTGCTTTTCTCTCGAAAGTGCCTAACGTTGGGCATCAACGCCGTAGAAATGGGTGGGTTGCTAATTTAAGTTTTATATTAATTACTACAAAAACAACATACCACCACTCCCAAACAACAAATACTAATTTTCATTCAACATATATCCTAACTTACCATTAACACTAATCAAACAATAATATAACAATAAATCAATTAAAAACATAAACATTCCAAAATAGATTCATAAGTTTTTAAAACCAAATACAGTCCAATCTTGATCTTTTCTCTCATTTTTATGGATTTATCCTCTTCGTTCTAAATATGACATGTTTGATAAATTTATTGCTTTTTGCAAACTATAGTTTAAAAATCAATTTAAATGTGAAATTAATAAAGCTACAATGTGATCAATGGCACGGGTGTCGGGATTTGGTATGTGAGTTCGGATAATAAATGACTCCAACACCCTTTTTGCCTAAAATGGCATTCAATTTAGATTTTTGCCCAAAACTTAACAAAAATGCAAGGCGGTAGCAAATGATACGAACAATAACATAAACCCAATCTAAATATCACTTTACATCCCACCTCCCTACCTATAGTTACTCCTCCCACACATTCCACAACCACCCAAAACCCAATCCACCCACCCCCCTCAAACAAACTAAAAACCCCCCCCCCCAACACTCCCCAAACCTCCACAAATTTATAACATCACCAACCCACACCACACACCCCCAATCCCTCATCCCCCCCCTACAAATAAATACACCATCTTAAACTACTAACATCTCCCCCCCCCACCACAACCCATCCCTACAAATACCCCCCCCAACAACCCCCCACCACATCAACAACTCCCCTCACTAAACACCCCAACCCACACCCCAAACAACAAAATACCCAAACCACACCCCCCACCCACCCCCCTCTACCATCACCCCCAACTCACCCCCTTAACCCCTTCCCCAACCCTTCCAATCCACACCCCCATTACTACACCCCCCCCCACCCAACCCCCCCCACCTCATCCCCCACACATCACCCCCACCCCCCCCATCCCCCTACCATCCTCACCAACATACACCCTTTAAAACACACTTAACAATACCCCCCATCCCTAAAACACCAACCCCCAACCACCCCAAACAACCACAACCCCCAATAAAACTATAACCCTTCACCAATATACCACACTTACATCATCTACACCATCTAACTAACCCCATACAATTCAAATAACCACTTACCTAATCATAACCAATAAATCAACACATATTAACAATCCTCACCCTAACCATAATCTTTACACCAAACAATAATAAACACTTACTCCAATAATCACTTAATACCACCTCACCCAATGTTTAAACATAGCATTCTCCAAAATACCCCAATACACCTCCTTCCCCCCCAACTCCTAACAACTATAATATACATTCTATTCACAACCCCCCCCCAATCATAACCTCCATCCAAAAAACCCCTTATCACACAACCTCCCAAAACAACACCCCAAATTAAAATATCAATCCCCCACACCCACCACCAAATTACCCAAATACATTAAATCCCACATCCACCATAAATAACTCTTAATTTAAAAACATCAATATAATTAAAAAAAACTATTATATCAAAACAATCAACACACACCCCTTTAACCCCTAATACAAACAACACATATTCCTCACAACACCCCACCCCTCAACAAACCCTAAAACAACCTCTCAATACTAAAAAATCCACCCTCTAAATCACATCTCACACTCTTCAACCAACAAAACAATTCCACAAACATAACTACACCACCTTTCACAAAAATACAACTCCTCTATCATCACTATAAAATCTTCTCACACATTAACCAATACCCCTAATTCCCCCCCAATCCCATCACCCCCCCAATTATTCCTCCTAACCATAACCTTCACACCCAAACACCATACTAAATCCTTTTTTTCACCCCTACCACAACCCAAACATCCTCAATACACATCATAACACTTAAAATACAACACTTCATCACCTCTTCCCCTTATAACTCCCCAAATATCAACCCCCCCTAAACACATTACATAAACCTTTCCCCCCATTCTCAATTACAACCCTAACACTTCAACTTACCCACCACCAAACTATTTAACACCATCACCATCAATTTCTTATTCCAAACCCCCCCTCATTTACAACAACTGAACCATATATAAACACTTATCACCCAAAATACTATATTACCACCACTCCCCCCCACCCACACACTCACACTCATAATCCTCTTCAACCTTCTTTTTTTAATCACCAAATAATAATCCTCCCATCCACTCATTACCACACCAAATATCTAAACACACACCTCACTCAAAAATCCTACCACATTAAACCATATAACCCCCTCTTTTCGAGTTTTCTTTTGTGCAGTTTTTACTCCAATTCTGTTCTAATAGCCTGACTATCAGATTTATTAGCATCTTGTAGGAGTTGAACTTTTTTAATTGTGACTCATTAGAGTTAAGGGGCCTTCAACAAAGTGCTTCTTGCCTTCAACTCTGCTCTTTATTGTGCCTTCTCTTCAACACTTGTAGGAGGGATAACAGTCTCCTTACCATAAACAGTTTATGTTACTATGGGTGCATTACCATTTTTTACGATCTCTAATAGAGTGTAATCAATGCACTGTAGGTACTGCTCCATCCTCATCTTCTAGAGATCATACTCACCATGTTAGAGTATGGGTAGCTTGATGGTTTGAGTAGATTAAGAATCCATTGCTTCTTGAAAAAGTAGATATTATATGTAGTAAAGTTTCTTCTTATTTAAAGCTTCTCACAAGCTCTAATACCACTTGTTGATCCCAATAGAATAGATCTTGCTTAGCTTGTATAAGGTTAAGTTGTATTGAATAAATTCAAAACAACTATGATAGAAACTTTGATTGTGAATATCAAAGACTATGCGGAATCTAGTCAATGACACTAAGAAGAATTTTTATAAAACAGTAATGAATAAGATTAATAACAAACAGTTTACCAAACTTTCAGCCTCAATATAATACGAACACTCTTAATAGTGTTAGAGTTACAAAACCTTAAAGCTATATCGATATCAAAATATTTTTAGATATCTAACTCTAGGCCCTAGGACCTCCTTTTATACACCAAGGATTCCTAACCGGCTCACAATATTTTCCTAAGTTATCATGATCTTCTAAACAAATAACTTATACGTATCTTTTACAAAAATATCTCATACTTATCACATAAGCAATCTTTATCTTTTCTCTGATAAGTCTTTGATCTCTTCTCTGTCAGCATAAACTCTTCCAGCAGTTGTAATCTTTAAGCAGTTGTAACTTTCACACCAACAGTAGTAACTTTTGTACCAGCAGCACTAACTTAACAGTCTTAACTTCCATTTAGCAGTAGTAACTTCCAAACAGCATCAAGAGGCTTTTAATCCCAACAATCCTCCCCTAAACTTGATATTTATCTTCAAAATCATCAAGTTTCTTCATTAAAAGCTTCATAATCACCAGGAGGATGCTTCCAAACACTTCACTATTTCTTGAGCTATTTTGTCATAAGCTTAAGAAGTTGATAACACATTTCATTCCGATAGTCAGCTTGCAGCTTCTTATTTAGCATATCAATGATTATTGTAGGTGTAAGGGGATATCTCTTCTCTACTAGCATATAGACATGCATATCTTCAAACCTCACAAAGTGTACTCCACATAAATCATATAGCCTCTAAAGCAATACTTTCTTTCCTTGTAAATTCCTCCATATTAGATCTTCTACATGATGTTCAAACATAGTCTTTAGATCACCCCATAGAACTCTTTCATAACCTTCTTCTGGCCTTGTATTCCCATGCTTAGCCTTAACCAACTTCCATAGATTTTCCAAGTCTTCTCTATCAAATTCTTTGAGCAGTTAAGTATGTCTTGGCACTTCCATCAGCTTTTATTATTTCATAATAGCCATTCCTTCATTTTCTCTGAATTTGGAAATTTACAATGGGTGCAGGCTTGGTAGCTAGGGGTATAACATCAATTGATACTTCATCATCTTGGATAATCTCAAAGCATTGTTTAAGATTTTTTCTCTTTATCATCTTTCATTTTCTGTTTCTTTGCTACCTCTTGTTCTAGCTCTTCTCCTGCTCTCTTAGAACTACTTTCTTGTGCCATCTCTGCTTCATCTTTCTTTGAGCTCTCTTTAACCA
>BQNB010049841.1:0-37484 GCA_026074375.1 Tanacetum coccineum
ATTCTAATTATTCCGGTTTTGACCAAACTCAACCCCCACAATATATTGTCAATCATCCAATCTTTAATGCTCAAAATGAGCTTCTAAATTCTCAAAATAAGATTATGGAGCAAATGAAATCCATATGTGATATGGTTGGTCAAATTATGCAAAAGAAGGAAGAAGAAAGGCGAATTGCGGAAGATCAAGCGGCTAAAGATCAATATTGGAAGATTCCCATTTGCTATGATGATGACGAGGACTATACCATTGCACTAAATAAACAAACATGCGTTTTATCGGATTATTCATGGTTGATACGTTTTCCTTACATTAGTTCTCGACCGATTCTCTATCGTTTGTTTGTCTTCTTGTGTGTGTTTATTGCTTTACTTGTCATCAAAACCCTAGGTTAAGTATTGCTTTACTTGTGCTAGTCTCTCAGGCTGAAAACCCCCTTTTGCATTAGTTTTAGGTTTAACTTAGATAACTAAAATACTGATAGATTAGATATTAACGCTCTTGCTCTTAGTGATCGACACCCTACTTACCACAAAACTCCATCTGACCGGGTACACTGCCTGTTAAAGTGTTGTTTTTAGGTATAGTCGGCATAAAATAACTAGTAAAACTTGATACATAAATAACACCTACACAACGACACATCAAAGTCCCATCCACTGTGTAGTATCATATTAGTCACCAACAAGAAAAATAAACTTGTCCCAACAAGAACCATTACGGGTTGGAGAGTTTGTATTGATTACCGTAAACTTAACGAAGTAACCATGGAAGATCACTTTCCGTTGCCACTCATGGATCAAATGTTAGAAAGACTCACATGAAATAAATATTTCTGTTTCCTCGATGGTTTTTCTGGATATTTCCAAATACCAATCGATCCTATAGATCAAGAAAAAACAACTTTCACATGCCCTTTTGGAACATACACTTATAGGTGAATGCCTTTTGGTTTATGTAATGCTCCCGCTACTTTGCAAAGATGCATGTTGGCTGTCTTTCATGACATGATCGAAGAACCTGTAGAAGTATTCATGGCCGACTTCTCTGTCTTTGGAAACTCCTTCGATAACTGTCTAAATAATCTCGATAAAATGCTTCAACGTTGTAAGGATGCAAATGTTGTCCTCACTTGGGAAAAATGTCACTTCATGGTTAAAGAAGGAATAGTTCTTGGATACAAAGTATCTAGAGCAGGCCTTGAAGTTGACAAAGCCAAAATCAACGTAATCTCTAAGCTTCCACCCCCTACTAATGTTAAAGGGCATTAGAAGTTTTTTAGGACATGCCGGTTTCTACCGACGTTTCATTAAAGACTTTTCAAAAATTGCTCGTCCTTTAACAAAACTGCTTGAAAAAGATACTCCATTCGAATTCAATGATGAATGTCACAAAGCATTTAATTCGTTAAAAGAAAAACTCACATGCACTCCTGTAATCATGAGCCAGAATTAAAATCTTCCATTTGAGCTAATGAGTGACGCTAGCAAATTCGCAGTTGGAGCAGTTTTATGTCAAACAGAAGGAATACAATTTCACCCCATCTATTTTGCAAGCAAAACTCTCAATGCAGCTCAGCAAAAATATAATGTTACAGAAAAATAACTTATGGTTGTAGTCTTTTCATTCAATAAATTCCGACCATATCTGATATTATCCAAAACTATTGTCTATACCGATCACTCCGCTTTAAGACATCTCTTCACAAAGCAAGATGCCAAACCACGTCTCATACCTTGGATATTGCTATTGCAATACTTTGATATAGAAATAAAAGACAAAAAAAGTACAGAAAATATTGTCGCCGACCACTTATCTCAGATTGAAAATGATGAGACAAGTGACAACGATGAAATCGATGATAACTTTCCTAGCAAAACTGTGGAGAATCGTTTTAAGCTCCTAGGATCTATAATAACAAAGTTTGTAGATGCACAGCGGAATATAAATAAGAACAATGTTATTGAACAAGGTTTTACATTCATACAAGCCCCAATTCTATTTGATCAATATAGAACGGTTACCTAACTGTAACAGGGTCAAAGATACTTTGACCTTGAGGCTAAACCACACATAGACGTCTACATCACACCTATAGAATACACACACACGTTTTGGGTGCACACACAATCACACCTTAAAACAATGTCTAGGGATCTCTTTATATAGAGAGTCCATAAGACTTACAAAGGAATCTTAATTGTATTAGGAAACTAAATCATTCCTAATCTTTGATCATTATCTTTTAAGCAAATCTTTTAGAATCCTCCATCATTTGTAGAATTCCATATTGTCGACTTTGATCCTTTTGTTTCATTCTTTATCCTTTTAAGAAAGTTCTTTTGTAGCATCAAATCAATAATTCCCAACAATCTTCTCCTATTTGATGATGACAAAACAAACTTTAAACTGATTCCAAGATGATCCATTGTAGCTTAATCTTTAGCAATCTTCATCTTTAAATCTTGATCTTCCATAAATGAAACAAACTTCCCCTTAACTTAAGATTTCCTTTGAACTTGTTGAAACTTCTTCAACATCTTGTTCCATGCCATGCCACCACACTAAATAAGTTGCAAATAATATCATCTTTGTAACATCTTCCCCTTTTTGTCATAATCCAATAGGGGACTGTGAACTTATGCAACTTTGATCTTTACAACTACGAACCATATATCACACTTCTAATCCAAACTTTCTAATGCCTCAAATTACCCTCCATGACGCATAATAAGAATAATGAATTCAAGCAGTAGAAACTTAAACTAGCAGTAGTAATAATGACTTAGCATTAGTAAATGAAAACCTTCCCCTCAAGTGGTGCATGTATCATATCCAAATGGGTTATGTTAAATACTTTATCATATGCTTCCCCTGAAACCAATATGTTAACCATATCTTGAATCTCTAATTCTGTTGGCTCTATGTAATGATTACTGATGGAGAAAACTCAGTATTACAAACTTGATGCTAAAGTAAAATAACCCAAACTTGTGTCTTATATCTTGTACTATCCACGTGACTCCAAACTCATATGTAATTCCTTGAAGTATAAGTAGACCTCAATCTCTTGACAAAATCCTCATCTAAATGAGGCACTGAGCACTACAACGTAACTCCTTTAAGTGATAGCAAATGTGCGCATTAAGCATCAAAAGTTTGTAGATCACACATTTCTAGATTTGACAAGTCTTCGTCAACATCGGTTTTAAGCTCGAACAAGTTATCTTTAAAAGTCATCATCCATCCACCCCGACTTTTAAGATATGATAAGAACACGCACTTGTGAAATTCCACTTCAACTTCAAATAAGTGATAAACAGTTGTCTACATAATCAATTCAAGTAATTAATCCTAAAAATAGCCTTTGATCGTTTAAGAATATCATTAGAAAGTCAAACAGATTTTGTCCGAGATCTTTCTAATCCAACCGAGATCCAATATGTGTGTGTTATCCAATAACTGATGAAGCTAGCAGTAGTATCTTTTAAGCCCGAGCAGTAGTAACTACTAGTAACAAACCTATCAGTAGTAACTGCTTAAATTACCCTAGCAGCAGTATCTAATAAAAACAGTAGTAATACCATGAAACAGTAGTAACCAACAATACTAGCAGCATTAACTAATATTTTTACCAAAAGCAGTACTAAGTATATGTTGGCAGCATTAAGCAAAACTGGCAATACTAAGTTTCCATACTAAACCCATCATGACATCCACGTCCAATCAACAACACTAATCAATAACATTAGCAGCAGCATTAACAAACACCATGATAACGAAGCAGCAACATAAAGTAAAGCAGCATAAAGTATATACTTCGTTATAAACATTCACAATAGTGTTCTGATTAATCGACACCTTCTTGTACTCCTTGGTAGCATTAGCATCAGATCCGAGCACAAAAGATGCAACAATGTCAAACGAATACCACTTTAACCAGTAGGGTTTCCAAAATGCGCAACAACCTAAACCCTAGGAATAGCAAAACCCTAATATTATCTCCGTGTTTCATCATGCATCGAATTAGGGTTTCTTCAAAACCCTAACTTTACCGAATTTAAACCTGTTTACCGAAAAAGCAGAAACTCGATACCTTCTTCTTGTAAAAACCTTGTAGATCCTAGATCAAGAGCCACCAGGCTCTGATACCAATTGTGGAGAATCGTTTTAAGCTCCTAGGATCTATAATAACAAAGTTTGTAGATGCACAACGGAATATAAATAACGAACAATGTTATTTAACAAGGTTTTACATTCATACAATCCCCAATTCTATTTGATCAATATAGAATGGTTACCTAACTGTAACAGGGTCAAAGATACTTTGACCTTGAGGCTAAACCACACATAGATGTCTACATCATTAAAACATACATGGTTTTGGTGCACACACAATCACACAGTAAAACAATGTCTAGGGATCTCTTTATATAGGGAGTTCATAAGACTTACAAAGGAATCTTAATTGTATTAGGAAACTAAATCTTTTCCTAATTTTTGATCTTTATCTTTTAAGCAAATCTTTTAGAATCCTCCATCTTTTGTAGAATTTCATATTGTCGACTTTGATCCTTTTGTTTCATTCTTTATCCTTTTAAGCAAATCCTTTTGTATCATAAAATCAATAATTCCCAACAATCTTTCCCTATTTGATGATGACAAAACAAACTGTAAACTGATTCCAAGATGATCCATTGTAGCTTAATCTTCAGCAATCTTCATCTTCAAATCTTGATCTTCCATAAATGAAACAAACTTCCCCTTAACTTAAGATTTCCTTTGAACTTGTTGAAACTTCTTCAACATCTTGTTCCATGACATGCCACCACACTAAATAAGTTGCAAATAATATCATCTTTGTAACATCTTCCCCCTTTTTGTCATAATCCAATAGGGGACTGTGAAGATATGCAACTTTGATCTTTACAACCACAAACCATAAATCACACTTCTAATCCAAACTTTCTAATGTCTCAAATTACCCTCCATGACGCATAATAAGAATAATGAATTCAAGTAGTAGAAACTTAAACTAGCAGTAGTAATAATAACTTAGCAGCAGTAAATGAAAACCTTCCCCTCAAGTGGTGCATGTATCATATCCAAATGGTTAAACACTTTATCATATGCTTCCCCTAAAACCAATATGTTAACCATCTCTTGAATCTCTAATTCTGTTGGCTCTATGTAATGATTACTGATGGAGAAAACTCAGTATTACAAACTTGATGCTAAAGTAAAATAACCCAAACTTGTGTCTTATATCTTGTACTATCCACGTGACTCCAAACTCATACGTAATTCCTTGAAGTATAAGTAGACCTCAATCTCTTGACAAAATCCTCATCTAAATGAGGCACTGAGCACTACAACGTAACTCCTTTAAGTGATAGCAAATGTGCGCATTGAGCATCAAAAGTTTGTAGATCCACATTTCTAAATTTGACAAGTCTTCGTCAACATCGGTTTTAAACTCGAACAAGTTATCTTTAAAAGTCATCATCCATCCACCCAGACTTTTAAGATATGATAAGAACACGCACTTGTGAAATTCCACTTCAACTTCAAATAAGTGATAAATAATTGTCTCCATAATCAAATTACTGGAATTAAATCCTAAAAATAGCCTTTGATTCATTTAAGAATATCATTAGAAATCAAAATAGATTCTGTCTGAGAATCTTTATAATCCAACCGAGATCCAATATGTGGTGTGTTATCCAATAACTGACGAAGCTAGCAGTAGTATCTTTTAAGCCTGAGCAGTAGTATCCACTAGTAACAAACCTAGCAGTAGTAACTGCTTAAATTACCCTAGCAGCAGTATCTAATAAAAACAGTAGTAATACCATGAAACAGTAGTAACCAACAATACTAGCAGCATTAACTAATATTTTTACCAAAAGCAGTACTAAGTATATGTTGGCAGCATTAAGCAAAACTGGCAATACTAAGTTTCCATACTAAACCCATCATGACATCCACGTCCAATCAACAACACTAATCAATAACATTAGCAGCAGCATTAACAAACACCATGATAACGAAGCAGCAACATAAAGTAAAGCAGCATAAAGTATATACTTCGTTATAAACATTCACAACAGTGTTCTGATTAATCGACACCTTCTTGTACTCCTTGGTAGCATTAGCATCAGATCCGAGCAGAAAAGATGCAACAAAGGCAAACGAATACCACCTTAACCAGTAGGGTTTCCAAAACGCACAACAACCTAAACCCTAGGAACAGTGAAACCCTAATGTTATCTCCATGTTTCATCATGCATCGAATTAGGGTTTTCAGAAACCCTAATCGTTTGTCTTGTATTCGTACCATACTGCTGTAAATCATAGTAGTGGTAACTGCTATTAATCCTTAGCAGTTGTAACTTCAAGGGAACCCAAATATAAACGATAGCAGCAATCAATATGAATAATACCAATGGAACCCAAATCATACACGAACTGAAAATATTCAGATCCAAAGATCTAATGTATTGAAAAAGCATCAAGGATGTTAAACCCTTGTAATCGTGTACCTGATCTTCAAGAAACCTTGTATCTTTAAGCTACTATTGACAACCTGTTATACCTTCTTCTGTCCCTGAACCGAATACAAGAAACCCTTTGAAGACCACGCTTTCTGCTTTACTGTATTAGAGGTTCTTTTAAAACCCTAACTTTACCGAATTTAAACCTGTTTACCGAAAAAGCAGAAACTTGATACCTTCTTCTTGTAAAAACCCTGTAGATCCTAGATCAAGAGCCACCAGGCTCTGATACCAATTGTGGAGAATCGTTTTAAGCTCCTAGGATCTATAATAACAAAGTTTGTAGATGCATAACGGAATATAAATAAGAACAATATTATTGAACAAGGTTTTACATTCATACAAGCCCCATTTCTATTTGATCAATATAGAATGGTTACCTAACTATAATAGGGTCAAAGATACTTTGACCTTGAGGCTAAACCACACATAGACATCTACATCACACCTATAGAATACACATACACATTTTGGGTGCACACACAATCACACCTTAAAACAATGTCTATGGATCTCTTTATATAGAGAGTCCATAAGACTTATAAAGGAATCTTAATTGTATTAGGAAACTAAATCTTTCCTAATCTTTGATCATTATCTTTTAAGGCTGGATGGAGTGGTGGTGAGAAACTCACCTGACACGTCAGCGCCACATCAGCTTTCTCTCTCCAAATAAAACTCACCTTTCAACCGTAATAAGAACTCACCTTACAACTAGAACTCACCTTTCATTAAAATACCCATTTTATATAAAATATACCCCACTAAATACCCACACACACTCACAACTAATTAAAATACATTATATAAAATGAAAAGGGACCCACCATATACAAACTCACCTAAGGTGAGTTTCTCACCAAGTTGGTGCAAAAAGAAGGCAATACTCACCGAGCTAGTGGAGAGAAATTGTGGTGACTTTTCGGGTGGGATGGAACTCGCGTGTGAGTTTTCAACTCACCTAGGTGAGTTTTGCCAAACTCACCTCCACTCCGTCCAGCCTAAGCAAATCTTTTAGAATCCTCCATCTTTTGTAGAATTCCATATTGTCAACTTTGATCCTTTTGTTTCATTCTTTATCCTTTTAAGCAAGTTCTTTTGTATCATCAAATCAATAATTCCCAACATAAACTCTTATGGAAATTAGCACCAGAGACATACCATGGTTCGCAGACTTTGCAAACTATATGGTAGGTGATATTATGCCTAAGGGAATGACATACCAACTGAAAAACAAATTCTTATTTGACCTTAAAAACTATTTTTGGAAAGATCCACATCTTTTTAAAGTATGTTCAGACGGTATGATTAGACGTTGTGTCTCTGGACCAGTGGACATTATGGACCAACCACCACAGCTAAAAAAGTCCTAGACTCAGGCTTTTACTGGCCAACAATCATCAAAGAAGCTTATACTCTTGTTCGCCTTTGCGAAGCATGTCAGAAATCTGGAAACATATCCAAACCTGATGAAATGTCCTTAAATAGCATTCAAGTATGCGTAGTTTTTGACATCTAGGGTATTGACTTTATGGGGCCATTTTCGAAATCATATAAATTCGAATATATCTTAGTTGTTTGCCGAAGCATGTCCAAAAAAACAGGGAAACATATCCAGAACCTGATGAAATTCCCTTAAATAGCAAATTCAAGTATCGAATTTTTTGACATCTTAGGGTATTGAGACTTTTAGGGACCATTTTTCCCTAAATCAATAAAAATTCGAAAATATCTTAGTGTTTGTCAGACATGTATCTAAATGGGTCTGAAGCTCAAGCTTTACTGACTAACGATGGCCAGAGTGTTTATTTGCATTCCTAAAAAACTTTCTGTCGTTTTTGGAATGCCTAAAGACTCTCATAATGACCGAGGAACTCACATTCTATAAAATCATGGAAAACCTATAAAAAGATACGTAGTTACTCACCGTTTCTCTACATCTTATCACCCTCAAACGAGCGGACAAGTTGAAAATACAAACATAGCCTTAAAAGAATCCTTGAAAAAATAGTGAAAGACAATCCCGTTGTTTGGTTAAGAAAATTAGATGATGCTCTGTGGGCCTTCGAAAGCGCTTACAAAACACCAACCAGAACCACACCTTATAAACTCTTATACGATAAAAACTGCCACCTACCATTTGAAATTAAACATCGTGCATACTGGGCACTTATAAACTGTAATCTTGATCTCATCGTGGCCGATGAGAAAAAAATGTTTCAATTACCTGAATTAGATGAATTCCAACATCAAGCATATGAAAACTCTCGTCTATACAAAGCAAGAACCAAATTCTGGCATGACCAAAAACTTAAAATAAGAAAAGAATTTTAAAAAGGAAACAAAGTGTTGTTATTCCACTCAAAATACAAATTCAAACAGCGAAAACTCAGATCCCGCTACCTTGGACCATATGTGTTGAAACATCAATATCCATCCGGATATGTGGAACTATATGGTAAAGATGGAAAGACATTTATTGTAAACGGCCATCGACTTAAGCTCTATTATGAAGAAGATGATTATAATGACCGAAGGGAAGAACTCACACATTTCTATCCCAAAATCTGAACTACCGAAGCATGAGTCTAGCTAATGACTCTATAAAATTAAGCGCTTCTCGGGAGACAACCCGTGCTTTATCTCTTTTCCACTCAAGTGTGGAGTGGACCCCATAAAAAAACCAAAAATATTTTTCTTTTTGTGTGTTTTGTTTGTTTATTATTTTCAGGTATTCAAGTCTAAAGAAAAAAGAACAAGGGAGGAAAAACAAAGAAGCTCTCTAATGAATAACTTTCTCACATCTACACTTACTTATGCCCGGGAAGTACCGTTTTCTCTTAATTTTCCCTATTTTTATATTTATCAGTTCTCACATTGAGGGCAATGTTCAACTTAAGTGTGGAGGGGAGTGATGTGTGTTTAAGCACACATCAAAATTCCCCCACACTAAGCCATTGCTGATCCCACACGCAATGTTTATCACACATGTTGTGAAAGAAAATCTTTTAACCCCCCTTAACTAATAATCTCTCACATCAAACAAGAACAGAAAGGTGTTCATCAAATGGTATAAGAAAAGTCATTTGTTTCGAAAACGCCCCGTTTTAACTATTTATTCATTAATAAATAAAAAACTAAGTAAAAAATTTATTCAAATTATATAAAAGGCTTTAAGAACGGGAAAAATGCAAATTCGGTGTCTCCATGAGACAAAGATCATCATCGTCGATTTTCACAATTCCCAAACCAAGCTTAAAATGAAATCACAGCTAAATATAAAATTAGATGCTAACACTACTCATAAATGTTAATTGTGTAAGCGCAACTACTTTTTGCTCCCTTATTCCTAATCACACAACCCCACCCCCAAGACATCTTCTAATATACCGATATTTTGGAAAATACTAAAGGTGGTTACCCTGGAGAGCCATAAACTTATACTTCAGCACCATATTTTAATAGATTATGGTCTATTATTATATCAGATACCCCACCCCATACACCCCCCTCGCTATCTGAATGCTGCCGATGCTCGAGATAAATAGACCACCAGACATACCCACACCAAAAGTTTTGATCACACACACACATGGTACACATTAAGGTTCAAATTAACATGATAGAGGAGCGAGTGGAGAGAGAGATGCCCCCGCGTGTGGAAACATCTCCGCAACTACGATCCCGAGGAGAACGGAGGGCTATAGTGTGGTTGATAACAGATAGAGTCAGTACAAACGCGAAAGACCGCATTTGTGATTTATGCATCAGTATTTTAGAAAGAGTAAGGTGTTTATTAGTTGAATCATTAAACACACAAGAGCTCATTGTATATCGTACTACCCTAACGTAAAACAAAAACATACCCGGTCGGTGCTTGAGTTGTAGTAATACTCGTACACACATACCTCGCTCTATACACACACAGTGAGTGTCGAGAGTGACACATCACACCAAAAATCCAAGATCTATCTCTAACAACAAAATTGATCTTACTAGAAAAAAATTTAAAGATGAGAGAGCTAGCGAGAGAGCGTGTGATTGATGAGCCGCTATTTTTTGTTGCGGTGGTAAAGTGAGCGCGAGCGAGCGAGAATATCTATTACTCTCTATAAGTGTAGGTTTGATGTTATTAATGATGTTTGGGTAGGATGATTGGTGGGGAAGGGTGGGGGTTTTTGGGGTGGTGTATGTGTAGGTGGACTTGTGAGTGAGATTAGTGGGTTTAGGAGTGAATTAGTGTGAATGATGTTTAGTCAGTGGAAATATATTATGTATTTTAAGATGGGTAATTTAGGTTGATTTGGTTAATGTTTTTTGTGTTTTTATTTGGGTTTTTAAGTATTATTGTTGGTGGGTTTTGGTTGTATTTGTGAGGGGTTTGTAGTGGAGAATTATGAATATTTGTTAATAGATGTTGTGTTTTGTTGAATTAGTAGAATCATTAAATATATATTAGTTTCTTATTTGATGGTGGAGTTATTATTTAAAGTAATGTATTAATACGCTTAGTTCCCAATTGTTAAGGAAAACTAAGTTCATACCGTCAAGTCAGAAAATCTCCCTTGTTCTAGCCTACGGGCCTACTTATTTTTACACATTTTTATATCATTTTTTCTTTATATTTTTTTAATAATAAAATAAAATAATATATTGGTTAAAACGGGGTTGCGTGGGGCACAGACAAGCACATGTACGATCATTTCAATAGGAATTCCCTCCACACTTAGAACTGAACATTGGCCTCAATCTTTAAAAATATCAGGTTCTACCCCCACACTTAGGAACGAAAAAGGCAAAAAATGCTAAAAATTCCAAGTGTGAAAGGGGAAACAATATCATATACGGTAGCGAGCCGTCATGAAACGGTAGCCTATTTCCCCACAACACTGACAAAACCTTGATGTGTACCTTACTTTAATCAGAAGGAATCCTTTAAGAAGGGATTAAAAACTAAGAATTGTAAAACCGTGCAACTTTATTTATTGAAAATTATTTTATTGCGTTTATTTAGCTGATGGGAGCAAAAAGCCACAATTAACCTCTATGAGATTTAAAGAGATCCAACTACTCCACGCTTAGCATCTAACTTATATTCAACTCTATCATTTTTCTTTCTTCGCAAAAAATTAAACTCTTGCAAACGCTTAGTCTCAATAGTTAAGGGGAAAGCTAGAGTTCAATACTCGGTCAAGTCAAAATCTCCCTTGTTCTAGCCTACGGGCCTACTTATTTTTACACATTTTTATATCATTTTTTCTTTATATTTTTTTAATAATAAAATATTGGTTAAAACGGGGTTGCGTGGGGCACAGACAAGCACATGTATGATCATTTCAATAGGAATTCCCCCCACACTTAGAACTGAACATTGGCCTCAATCTTTAAAAATATCAGGTTTTACCCCCACATTTAGGAACGAAAAAGGCAAAAAAAAAAGGCAAAAATGCTAAAAATTCCAAGTGTGCAAGGGGAAACAATATCATATACGGTACTGAAAAAAGGGGCCCCCGTCTATGAAACGGTCGCCTATTTTCCCCCTAATTTCCCCACAACACGAGTGACAAAACCTTGTATGTGTACCTTACTTTAATCAGAAGGAATCCTTTAAGAAGGGATTAAAAACTAAGAATTGTAAAACCGTGCAACTTTATTTATTGAAAATTATTTTATTGCGTTTATTTAGCTGATGGGAGCAAAAAGCCACAATTAACCTCTATGAGCTCTAAAGAGATCCAACTACTCCACGCTTAGCATCTAACTTATATTCAACTCTATCATTTTTCTTTCTCTTCGCAAAAATTAAACTCTTGCAAACGCATAGTCCTCAAAGTTAAAGGGGAAAAGCGAGAGTTCCAAATACACTGTCAAAGTCAAAATCTCCTTGGTTCATAGCCTACGGGCCTACTTATTGTTTACACATTTTATTATCATTTTTTTCTTAGTATTTTTTTAATAAAAAATAAAATAATATATTTTGGTTAAAACGGGGTTTGCGTGGGCCCAGAACTAGCACATTGTATGATCATTTCAATAGGAATTCCCTCCACACTTAGAACTGAACATTGGCCTCAATCTTTAAAAATATCAGGTTCTACCCCCACACTTAGGAACGAAAAAGGCAAAAAATGCTAAAAATTCCAAGTGTGAAAGGGGAAACAATATCATAATATATAATATATATACATATAAAATAAATATATTAAAATATATATATATATATATATATATTATCGTTTGATGTGTAGGTTTTTTGTGTATTGGTTCTATGCTTATAGTTAGGCTTTAGTTCATTTGTGGGTTCTCCTGAAGATATTCGTGATTTTATTATGGTTACTGTCCGTTTGAAGCTTCTCTCGTTCAGATTCAACAATAATCAGAGGGTGCGCGAGTTACTCTCTCATTGGAAGATGCCTACTCATTTTTGTATTTATGACCAGTAGTTATCGTTTGATGTGTAGGTTTTTTGTGTATTGGTTCTATGCTTATAGTTAGGCTTTAGTTCATTTGTGGTATGTCACAAATGTTGATAGGCTGGTTGTTCAAGCTTCGCTTGAGGTTAATGTGGTACCTTAGCCACATTCCATTGTTCTAAACCGCTTTTTGTGATTAATACAATTTACCGAGGTAACCCTTTACCCAAAAAAAACGAGTTTATAAATTTGAGCTTTTAATGAAATGGTTTCATTTATGTTTTTTTTCTTACTAGTCGATTATTTCTCACATTTCAGATTCATTCAAACTAGTTTTTCATCAATTTAATTAGTAGGTAATGAGTGGTTTAATATTTAGGTTAATTATGGAGTTTAAGGAGATGAGTTTGAAGCTTATGGAATGGGTCTTATTTCATCACTTTCATTTCATTATCCTTATTTGGTTATCTCTATCCCTTTTATCCTTTTATTGTGTTTATTTTTATTGTACTTAGCTTATATTTTAATACTGTTGCATATTGCTTGCTTATTACTATTAAGGTAGAGTAGTTTGCGTATGTTTGTTTAGAAATGGATGGTTACGTAGTTAGGATTGCGGTTTGAAGCTTGTTGGTGAATTTAGTATGTATTTTAGGTTAGTTTATTGACTAGAGATTAGGTTAGTTGCTTTTTGACTAAAATCGTGAAAGGTTCGCCCGATCAGTTTTCGAGCCTTATTTGTGACTAGACACCTTTAGCTTACAATAAGATAAGTAAGACATGCCTTGTAAACTTTATTCTAGTAGCCATTAACGGGAGACATCTGACCTTTGGTGTACTTAGAATGTTTTTTATCTAATTTAATGGGCAAAAGCCGTAGAAAGGGGTAAAGCTTTCTAGTAGTCAACATCTTAACCTATAATATAGACTAAATGGTATAATGTGAGCGAATAGAGATTAAGATTGAAATACACAACCGTATGAATAAATTAACCCTTGTTCGAGTTTTATTTCACCAATTTAATCATAACCATCTACCATCGATTTCTAAACTAAACATACCCCTTTTAGTATAAGTTTTGTTTTTTAGCTTTCCTATAGATGGATTTCTATCAAAATAATCATACCTGTGCTTTTCTATGCCCCACGCAACCCCGTTTTGACCAATATATTGTTTTATTTTACCTAAAAAAATGATGATGATATAAAAATGTGTAAAAAAATAAGTAGGCCCGTAGGCTAGAACAAGGAAGATTCTGACTTAACCGATTATTGCACTCTAGCTTTCGAGACTAAGCGTTTACAAGACTTAATTTTTTGTTTGCAAAGAACGAAAAATGATAGAGTTGAATATAAGTTAGATGCTAAGCGTGGAGTAGTTGGATCTCTTTAAATAAACGCAATAAAATAATTTTCAATAAATAAACTTGACTCGGAAGTTAAAAGACCACAGGACTCGAAATTTGGCCATAATAAAAACGTAGTTAAAAGACCAGATGGAAGATCCACCTTCTTAGCCCTTAAAAGATATATTATGCATATATATAAATGAAACAATATATTGGTCAAAACGGGTTTGCACGGGGCACAAAAAAGCACAACGTTCTTTATGATTATTTTCATAAACACATCCTCCACACTTAGTAATGACACATTGGCGCCTCAATGTTCAAACAAGCCAAGGGGCCACCTACCAGCTTAGGAACGAAAAAAAGGCAAAGTGTGCACAAAAATTCCAACGTGAAAAGGAACACAATATCATATATATATATACATATATATATACATATATATATATATATATATATATACTAAATTAAAATAATATAATAATATATATATTTCCCTAGATATAATCATGCAATTGATCGGAGACCGAGTGTTGGAGGATTGAAAACAAGCACGGTAGTCTTCACGATCATAGGGAATCCTGCGAGCAAAAACGGATACCTACGAAACACAACATGGAGAGAAACACTCCCCCACACTTATTCTAATACTACATCACACTTATTCAAAATAAAAATAAAAATAGATAGATAACACGGGTTGCCTCCCGAGAAGCGCTTGTTTATTAACGAGTCACTAGCTTGACTCGCCCCCGAATTTAGTTGTTCATGGGGGAAAGACGGAGATCCGGGACATCCAAAGCAGGGATGTCCCCTCCGTGGTAGTGCTTGATCTGATGCCCGTTTACCTTGAAGTTGGGACCGTTGGGTTGGGATAACTCAACGGTGCCATAAGGAAACACTTCAGTAATTGTAAACGGGCCGGACCAACGAGATTTCAATTTGCCCGAGAAAATCTTCAATCTAGAATTAAAAAGAAGAACACGATCACCGACATGGAATTCTCGGTTTTTGATTTTTGAATCGTGAATCTTCTTTGTCTTTTCCTTATAGATCAAAGAATTCTCATAGGCTTGATCCCGAAGTTCATTTAATTCATTTAATTGAACCTTTCGGTGATCACCCACAGTCTTAAGATCAAAATTAGTCCATTTTAAAGCCTATTAGGCTTTGTGCTCGAGCTCAATGGGTAGATGACAAGCTTTACCGTACACAAGCTTATAAGGAATACAACCAATAGGAGTCTTAAAAGCGGTACGGAAAGCCCATAAAGCGTCATCTAACTTATCAGCCCATTTAGCACGATGCTCACCTACTGTCCTCTCTAAAATCCTTTTCAAACCACGATTAGACACCTCCACTTGGCCACTAGTTTGAGGATGATACGAGGTAGAAAGCTTATGTTTAACACCATATTTTTCTAGCACCTTAGCAAATTGATCATTACAAAAATGTGTACCTCGATCACTAATAATGGCCCGTGGGGTTCCAAACCTAGAAAATAATTGTTTCAAAAATTTCACAACTACTCGGGCGTCATTTGTGGGTAAGGCTTTGGCTTCAACCCATTTGGAAACATAATCGACAGCCACGAGTATATACTTGTTCCCTCGTGAAGACGGGAACGGCCCCATAAAGTCGATGCCCCATACGTCAAAGATCTCACAAATCTGGATAGAATTCTGGGGCATTTCGTCCCTTTGTGAGATTTTTCCTTGACGTTGACATGCGTCACAGTGTTTGACCATGTCATGGGCATCATGATATATAGTGGGCCAAAAGAAACCCGAATCGAAAACTTTCTTGGCGGTGTAGTTAGGGCCATGATGTCCTCTGGTGGGACCATGGTGACAAGCTTCTAGAATATCCATAGCTTCCTTCCCATCCACACACCGCCTAATTATTTGATCAGCACAGATTCTAAACAAATAGGGGTCATCCCAAAAATAATGTCTTATATCTTTGAAAAATTTCTTCTTTTGCTGGGATGACATCCCTTTAATAAGCACATTACCCACTAAGTAGTTTGCAATATCGGCAAACCACGAGGGTTCATTTTCATCATTAAGGGCAATCATATTCAGGGACTCGTGTGGAAAATTATCATTCATTTCCATTTCAACGAGATCCCCTTTATGAGGATTTTCAAGTCTACTCAAGTGATCAGCCGCTAGATTCTCTGCTCCTTTTTTATCGCGAATCTCGATATTAAATTCTTGGAGCAAGAGAATCCATCAGAGTAATCTCGGCTTAGCATCTTGCTTAGCAAATAAATACTTTAAGGCCGAGTGATCCGTATACACTATTGTCTTAGACAAGACAAGGTAAGATCAAAATTTCTCAAACGCATACACCACAGCTAATAACTCTTTTTCTGTAGTGGTGTAATGTGTCTGAGCATCTGATAAAGTCTTACTCATGTAATATATAAGCTGAAAATATTTGTTCTTTTGCGGGCCCAAGACAGCTTCTACCACAAAGTCGCTAGCATCACACATAATCTCAAATGGTAAGTCCTAGTCAAGGGCCACGAGAATTGGATCCTTAACTAATTTCTTTTTAAGATACTCAAATGATTCCATACATTCTTTTGAAAACACAAACAAAGTTTCTTTTTCTAAGAGATGGGTCATAGGCCGGGATATTTTGGAGAAATCTTGGATGAATCTTCGATAAAAGCCGGCGTGACCTAAGAAACTTCGTATTCCTTTAACAGTCAGGGGAGGAGGTAACTTAGCAATAACATCAACTTTAGAACGATCAACCTCGATACCATTCTTAGAAATCTTATGGCCGAGGACAATACCCTCTTTAACCATAAAGTGGCACTTCTCCCAATTTAAAACAAGATTGGTGTCTTTGCACCTTTTAAGCATCATGTCTAAATGGGAGAGGCAAGAAGAGAATGAATCCCCAAAGACTGAAAAATCACCCATGAAAATTTCCATGGTTTTCTCAATCATATCATGAAAAATTGCCAATTACACCTTGAAATTTCCTGGAGGAATTGAAAAGACGAAAGGCTTCCACAGTAAGCAAAAGTCCTATAAGGGTAGGTGAAGGTGGTTTTTTCTTGGTCTTGGGGATCGATAGGAATTTGGAAATACCCAGAAAAACCATCAAGAAAATAATAGAATTCATTCCTAGCTAAACGTTTAAGCATTTGGTCCATGAAAGGAAGAGGAAAGTAGTCATTACTTAATTTTCGATAGTCGATACAAACACGCCATCCCGTGACCAATCTATTCGGAATTAACTCATTATTATCATTAGTAACCACCGTCATACCACCTTTCTTTGGTATGACGTGCACAAGACTAACCCAAGGACTATCCGAGATAGGGTAAATAAATCCAGCATCTAGAAGTTTGATAACTTCTGTTTTAACGACTTCATGAATTTTTGGATTTACCCTTCTATGGTGTTGGACAACAGGTTTAAAGTCATCTTCCATCAATATTTTATGGGTGCAAAAATTAGGATCAATGCACTTGATATCAGATATTTTCCAAGCAATTGCTCATTTATGTGACTTTAAAACCTTAATAAGCTAATCTTTTTCTTCCCTTTTCAAGTCTTTAGTGATAATCATGGGTAACTTTAAAGATTCCTCTAAAAATGCGTACTCGAGGTGGGGATGTATGTCCTTAAGTTCTAATTTAAGAGGTTCTTCAATTGAAGATTTAGTCGTTTTAGTTTCATTATTTTTAAGCTCTTTAAGAGGGAGATCTTTTGTGGGATTATCATTTAAAATTTTTCAAGAAAAAGAATATCTCCTTCCGAATCGTATATTCTATTATCAATTTCAGGTGGAATCGAATCATCTAGGGCAAGAAAAGCATCAGTCTCTTCCAAGAGAAAATCACTATCCCCAAAGGGGGTAAGAGATGGGGAAAGAGACGTGACAACAAGATCAGAAGAAGGAGTAGGACTGCCACTCAATTGATGAATCGATTTCTAAACATTTAACACTTCATGAAAATGGTCCGCATGTTAATGATATCAATCTGATTGATTGACTCATCTCCATGCTTATGAGGGTATTTTGAAGTGCTCGCAACATTGAAGGTTATTTTTTCATCACCGACTCTAAGAGTCAACTCTTCTCCGTATACATCGACTAGAGCACAGGCCGTCCTCAAGAATGGTCTCCCTAAGATAAGGGGGACATGAGGATCGACGTCATAGTCAATGACAATGAAGTCAGCAGGAAACATAAACTTACCCACTTGCACGAAGACATCCTCGGCTATACCAACCGAGTAAGCAATCGATCGGTTAGCTAACTCTAAGGTCATACGAGTGGGTATAAGTTCAGGTAACATTAACTTTTTCCAAACAGATAGGGTTACTAAGTTGATGTTGGCACCTATATCGGCTAGGGCCAAGCATCCCTCAAGCTCACTAAAATCACAAGGAATGAGAAATTTCCCAGGGTCTCCATGTTTCTTGGGCAACGTTTTAAGGAGGACCGCTAAGCAATGCTCATTAAGAGGAGTATTAGCCAATTCTAGAAGTTTATCCTTATTATTAAGGAGATCTTTCAACATCTTAGCATATTTTGGCATTTGAGCTAACGCTTCAGCAAAACTGATATTAAATTGCAGTTTCTTAAACATCTGCAAGAACTTATGAATTTGGGTATCAAATTTGTCTTGAAGCTTATCCTTGTTCAATCTTGAAGGATAAGGAATGGGAGGTTGATAAGGATTTCACTCAGGGATCTCATTTAATTTAGACACGGGAGCTGGCTGGATTACCAGAGATGGGACTCGTGCGATTCGTGCTGGTACTTTCTGAAATTAAATTGGACAGGTCCTATGGTCGTCTCCGGGTCTCGTTCCACCTCCTTAGAAGAAGAAGAAGAATTAGGTGGTGGAACTGAGGGTCCAGCCAAAGTAATACCATTCAGTGTAGTAATTACTTTAATATCTTCCCTAGGGTTAGGAATGGTGTTGATAGGAAGCGCACCCTAAGGTCTTTCATTAAAAGCTTTTTCAAATTTTGTCATTTGATTTGCTAATAATTGAAACTTAGCATCAAACTCAATCATATGTTGTCTCAATATCTCATAGAGATGGAAAAATATTTAGTGTTTGGTAAAAAAATTTCGTCTAAGCATGATTTTGATTGAAAATTTTGACCTTTGGTTTTGTTTAAAAGCCTTGATTTGATTTATAATATTATTCCCTTGGTTAAAATTTTGCCCTCAGTTGTATTGATTAAATCCTTAATTCTAATAACCTTGATTAGAACAATTTTGATACTAATTATACTTATTCCTGTTATAAAAGTTTTGATTATTCTGATTGGAATTATTTGATTGATTAAAACCGGGTGGCCTAAGATAATTGTTGGAACGATAGCTTAAAAGATTACAGTTTCCTTGAGGTTGGTAAGAGTTACCTCTCGTGGTATGTGCTTAATTACACATACCATTTTCCATTAAAAACGGACTTAAATGACCAAAAACGTACAAAAATACATTGTATTTGTATGTTTTCATTTATATTGTGCAGGAAATGGGTATTCGACAAAAGGACGAAAAACGAAGCCAAAAATGACAAAATACGAGCAAGAGAATGAAAAAGCGTGAAAAGCCAAAGTCCAAGTCAAAGTCAAGTCAACCAGTCAAAAAGTTAAAGTTGAAGTCAAAACAAAGTTAAGTCAACCCCGGGAAACGACATCGGAACACGCATCAAAAAACGGTTCTGAAACCCTAAATTGTATCAAAGTGGGCCAACCCGTACCCATTTTAGTGGCCCGGGTCAGCCCACTATACACTTATAAACCTTAAATCCTTTTAACCCGGATCATATATACCTGGCCCAAAAACTCCTTTTTATAAAAACCATAACGGCACAAACCAAGCCCAAGTCCCTTTTAATAGCGTGAGCCTTTTAAACAAAAACTCTATAACCCGTTAGTCCTAAGGACCTTCATGCAACAATCATTATTTCAATCAGGGAAGACTAGACAGGCCCAACTCCCTTAAAACTTTAACTTATAACCTGAAAACAAAATCCCTTTCCCGCCAAACCTCCATTAATATTGTTCATTGTCGTTTTCCCTTACACACCTGCTACAAACAACCAAAGCTCACCCCACTCCAAACCCATCATTCTCACCACCTTACCCCACTTCACTACACCCCAAATACACCTTGGCAATCCCTTGTTTCCCCATTGGACAAGAAAAGAAGACAAGAAAATGGAAGGCTGTGATCACTTTGATTAGGGAACAAGAAAAATGAATGGCAGTGATGAAGGCTTGACGACTCTCACAAAAGAAACACAACAAAAACACCTCAAAAGGCTGATACGGCTATAAAAGTGTGTGTGTTTTCACACAGTAGCTGAGGAGTGTAGTTTTAGTTTTAACTTTATTTTTAAATATCTTTATTTATGTTTTCTTGTCTTTAAATTACTGTCTTTTACATTCAAACTCTTGTATTCTCTTTTGATTAATGAAATTTCAATTTTAAAGATTTTACAATCTTATCTCTTAAGTCTATGCAATCAAGTTATTTTATCATCATAAGTCATTTTTATAAGCCTCCTAAGCTTATATAATCTGTTTTTACTTATTTAAAGCTTTTACAAAAGTTTTGGAAAGATACTGTTCCATGGAACCAAGAATTTTGATTTTAAGCTTTTGGATGATAAGCTGGCTATATAAGAGCTTATGGGTTATTTAGAATTGCTTATTTATAAGCTGGGTAGGACCTTAGAGCTTATTTAGGTTGTGTTATCCCTGTTTGAGCAAGGGATAAGGTACACTCTCTTTTTACCAATTTTAGCTTATTTATAAGCACTTGCTTATTTATGCTTGTTTCTTTGCTTATTTTCCTTTTTAAATGCTTATCATGTCTACTCATTGCTTATTTGATCGTACCTTATGCCTGCCTTAGTTTATTTCAGCCTACAAATGTGTTTTCCACTCTTAAAGGGGTGTTTGGGTCAAGGAGTAAAATGGGTCAAATAAGGTCCATAATGCACTTTGCCCTTTTTGTCAGTTTTAATCAGCCTAAAGTTAGTCTATAAGTTAGTTTTTACAAGATTTTAAAATCTAAATCTAAGTTCTAAGGTATTTGGTATCCATGGTTTAATTCTGAGTCTTTCTAGGTTTATAGCAATGCCTATCTGATTTGATCTTGAAGTATGTTAATCCTGTGTTGTTTTATTGATTGTATGAGTCTCAAAATTCAGTAGAATGTGTTGTTTTTAGTCTGCCTTTGATTTGGTTTAAATTGTCAATAAATTTGCACTTGTTTCAAAATCCAAAGCTTAAAAGGTCATTTTCAAGTTCTAATTTAGATAAGCAAATTTTTGTTTTAAGGTCTAATTTTTATTACATAAGTTCTTTATAGTATAAAGTTTATCTGTTTCAATTTATTTTGCAATTTTAACTTATTTCATTAGCTTAAAATTAAGGCTGAAAAAAGCCCTTTTGTCTTTCAAAAACTTGCAACGCTCAGCATATACTAAGTGTCTCATCCTTTTTAATTACCTTTTTCATGGCTTATTTTTGTTTCAAACTCTTTTTTTCTTTTATGCTTATTGTAGCTGGTTGGATGACCTTTTCATTGCTATAAGTCATATAGCCATAAGGTTCCATTAAGGAGCTTAAAAATAAGCTCAAAAGTGGCCCCTCGGGCTGTTTGGCTTATAGTTTTGGCAACTTTGCTTATTTGGTTTTCAGGGCTTTTTAGACTGTTTTCTTGGCTTATTATTGCTCATATGTGCTTATTAGGATAGTTTTAATCAACTTTAGCTTATTTTACTTAGGATAGAGCTTATTAGAGCTTATTTGCATTTTTTGTTTAAAATTTCAAGTATAAATAGCCTTTAAGTCTTTCTGTCTTTTTAGCTTAGTTTAGCTTAATTTCTTTATTCATTTTTGCTTTTATATGCTTATTAGGTCTAGAACTTTATCTGTTTAAGCTTATTTTCCTTTTCTCATTTGCTTATTATGTTTAAAAAAAAAGCTAAACAGTTATGCTTTTGTTTCTTAGTTAAAAACAAAGATAGCATTTTGTCATCTATGTCTGCTTATTTTGGCTTATTTTTATGTTTTTAGAAAAAGTATTTTCTTTAAAAGTTGCTTATTTTAGTGTCCTTTTCAAGTTTTTAAAAAGAAAAAGTAAAAACAAATGTTTTTAAAAAAGGGAGAGGCATGGGGGTCGAACCCATGACCTCCCCCTTTGCACACACACGTCCCACCTTACACACACACTAACCATTGGCACCAGTAGGGCCATCTGGTTTTACTTCTCACTATTTAGTTTATATACTCACTTTGCCCTTTTTGCTTATCAGCCCTTTTCAGCTTATTTCGTGCTTATTCGTTCAGCAATTTTCTAGTTTCTTATTTTTCTTAGATTAAGCATAGTTCAAACTACTTTTGGTGATTTTTTCAGAATTTTAGCAATTAGTTTACTATTTTTAATGCATTTTTTTTATTAAAACAATATTTAAATCGTAATAAATAAAATAAAGATCCAAAAATTATAAAAAAAAATTCAAAATTTTCTTTTATCATTTAGCACCTAGGAAAATTAAATTTGTTTTCGTAGGGTTAAAATTTCACAATTTGGTTTTTTAAAGAACGGGATTAGATCCCGTTCACGTTTTTCGTGATTTTAAGCTTTAAACGCTTTTGTTTTTGGTGTAATTTTATTTGTTCTTACATTTTAGTCACTTAGGATTTATAAAAAGTTAAATAATCATTTTAGGATTAAATTTTGATAATTTAGGTTTTTTAAGTCGCGTTTTTACGTTCCCGTTTTTAGGTTTTAACTTAAGTTGCTTTCGTTTTAGGGTTTCTTTTACTTGTTTTTGCATTTTTAATTGTAGAAATAGAATCCAATCCAATCTTTGATTATTCAAGCATTGTTCACAAACGAAAACTCAATTTTCAAATTCGTGGCCTCGTTGGGACATAACGACCCAGGTCCGGTTTTAAACTTTGTGGATAACGAAGCGAGAAACCGATACTTCCGGATATATATATTTTTATTTGTGAATTTAAACTTATTGATTTTTGGATTTTAAAAGTGATTTGTTTATTTTCACCTATATTATATTATATATATAGTATAAATTGCTATATTAATTTTTGGCGCCGTTGCCGGGGAGGCGTGTACGATTATCGAGTTGAAGTTTGTAGTGCCTTGAAGACCCTTCCTCGTGAAGTCATTTTCTTGTTATAAAAAAATAAAAATACAAAAATATTTTATTTTCTCGATTTTTGTGAATATATTATCAAATAATCATAAATACTTTTCCTAAAGTATTTAAAAACAACTAAAGATTAAAACTTGTCTTTGTGTCACTTGCGAGGTAAGGCTCACCTTGGATTGATAAACAAACTAAAAGAGGGGTATAAGGAGGGTTGTTCCGAGGAACTACGACCCGAAAGGAGAAGGATTTTAATAGCTTCGCGCTTTCCTCTCCTACGCTCACTTGTGAGCTTTTTTCTTTTTTAAAGAGCTACCGTGAAACAAGTTGATTATTGGTTTAAGTTATTTGATCTTGTTTTGTCCTTTAATAAAATATGTTGTTTAAAAAGCTTAAAAACCCAAAAAATAATCTTCTTTTTCTTCTAAACCGTTTAATTCTCTTCTTAACCCTCATTATCGTTTAATTCTTTATGTCGACATTTATCCGATGCGTAGGGTGTGGAGAACCGTTATATTGTCACCCTTGTCGATGGTGTACTTGCGAGCAGTGTGGTAATGATCTTCGAGATGGACATTGCTTCCTATGTCATTCAAAGAACGAAGATTCTCTCACTTATGATTCAACTCCGAATTCTTTCGATAATCCTCCCGATTTTTCATACCCACCCCCACAACCCCAATACGTGCCATACTCTTGTGAGTTATGTGGGAACGATGCCCATCATGGTTACGATTGTCCACCTCAAGTCCTGTTTGTCTATAATCAGGACCCGTATTTCAATCAAAACTTTGATTATTTTACACAAACTTCACCGAGTTTTCCACAACAATATCCTTGTTGTGAAGATTGTGTGGGTCCTCACGAGACTTTTCAATGTCAACCGATGAATTATTACGAACCTAATTCGTGTTATGATTCTAATTATTTTGGTTTTGACCAATTTCAACCCCCACAATATACCGTCAATCATCCAATCTTCAATGCTCAAAATGAGCTTCTTAATTCTCAAAATAAGATTATGGAGCAAATGACATCCATATGTGATATGGTTGGTCAATATATGCAAAAGAAGGAAGAAGATAAGCGAATTGCGGAAGATCAAGCGGCTAAAGATCGATATTGGAAGATTCCCATTTGCTACGATAATGACGATGACGAGGAAAGTTCTATTCCCTTGAAAGATATTATTATTTCTGGACTTCCTCCGTGTGTTGCAATCACACCCGTTTTATTAACCGAGGAGCCTGTTGATTCTCTTATAATGGAGGATAAGCATCTCGACACTATTCTACCAACGGAATCGGACGAAGTAATAAAGTCTAGTGTCGAGAACCTTGTCGAAATCCCAAGTGAGTCCAAGGGTATTCCCGACAAAATGTGTGATGTGCCTTTTCGTGATAATTCTCCGCCTCTTGATATTTTAGAAGATCAATTTGAGGGTTTCTTCGATTCTAACGATGATTCTACTTCGATTGATGACGATTCTTTCTCTATTGACGACATCGATTATGTTGAGGCATCACCTCCCGATTCTAAGCTCGTCAGCTTAGAGGAGGTGAATGATTTTTACACGGAAGATGGAGAGATTAAGGACGATATTCTTCGTGAAAAATTATCAAAAATCAATCTTCTCATTGCTAAGATCGAAGCAATTAATTCTAATCTACCTCCATCTTTTGATGTTGTGACCAAGTCTCCCTCCATATTTCCTAACTCTTTCTTGGAGGAGACTAACACCTTTGATAATTCTATACCCGAATCTGAAATTTTCTGCTTTGATTTGAAAGAGAATAGTAGTGGCAGTACCACTACTCATTCTGATTATTCTCTTCCGGGTTATGAAGCTTTATATTTTGATGACGATCATATTGAAGAGAAGAGTAGTGGCAGTACCACTACTCACTCTGATATTTCTCTTTCTAAATATAATTCGTTTGTCTTTGATCTTTCGAATGATCCGTTTCCTTCTGCCGATAGGAGTGACTTTTATCATGAGGAGTTCGCCGATGAACTCGCTCATATCATATCTCCACCAGAGTATGATTGCTTCTATTTTAAGAGTGAGCCCGATCCGGGTGAGTTGACTAGTATTGTTGACTCTGGGATTCGTAAGAACGTTCTTTCTACGACAAATGTGAATTTACCATTCGAGGATAACCAATATCCTCTATTGTCATATGTTGTATGGATCTTTCTTCTTTTTCTCACGTATCCCATTACTCCACCATATCTTCTCTCTTACGGGAATGAAGATACCATTTTTGACCTCGGCATCTCCGTTTATCATTCTTTTATGCCGAGTGTATCTCATCAGAGTGGAACTTTCATGAAATTCAATGTTTATCCAAACAACTTGAATGAAAGACCGATGAAGATTTTATCTTCCACTTGCTCCCTCATGGACCAATGAATTCAGGGTCGAGTTGAGCTTGTGACTCGGTTAAACAAAAGCAAGGCGCTTCATGGGTGGCAACCCATGCTTATCCTAGTAGTAGTAATGAATAAGTGTTTTGTGTTGTGAGGAGGCTCGCCTCTTCCATTCTCGTATGCTCGTGTTTCATTTTTTTGTGTATGTTCAGGATTGCCCAGATTTTTGAAGCCTCCCGTGCTTGCGGTTTTATCCTTCGATCACTCGAGCTTCAAATCCTCAGCTTCATTTGGGAATCCAATATCCTAATCTTATCGACTAACGTTTTTCTTTTGGCATAATTAATAAATGGCCTTAGATTTACGTAGAGACTCTTCTTAAAACATTAAGGACAATGTTTTGTTCTAGTATGGGGGGATCTTCGATTTGATTGTGCCTGCTGCCGTTGTTTTCACGTAATCTCGTTTTTACCACCAAAATACCAAAAAATGAAAAAAATTAAAAATTTTCAAAACTAAAATAAGTGTTTTGCCACAATTTTGACTGTCCTGCTGGGTAGAATAAGAATAAATTTTGACCCGATCGAGCGTGTTGAGCTCTAGCTTGTTCCTTAACGTTTAGACTAAGCATTCGCGGATCTTTGCGAAGAACGAAAAATGAGAGAGTTAAGTATGAGTTAGATGCTAAAAAAGGATTATTTGGAAATCTTACAAGCTCATGTATGTAATTTATGGATTTTTCTCCCATAAGCTTCTAACCGGACTAATAATATGTGCTATTTTTGAAAATTAAACTTAAATCAACAATTTTTAATGTATAGTCGATATCAATAATTTTAGTTCAAATTTATACTTAAATTTTCTAAAAAGAAATTTTCTTTATATCGTGGTAATATAAAGTGTAATGAAAAAAAAGGAAAAAATTAAAAAAATGAGTAATAATTATAAACTGTGGGCTAATAAAAGTTTACTGCATCTTGTCGGCTCACAACCGATGTTGCAGTCTTCTAAATAAGGCACATAGTATTTATCCGAGACTGATAAAAGTTTGCTGCATCTTGCCGGCTCACAACCGATGTTGCAGCCTTCTAAAAGGTCGAGGATTTCCTTAAGAATGAATAATTATATTAAGTGTAGTAAATGTGATTTAATAAATATAGGGAAAATCTCTTTTTCTTAAATTCAAATATGCTTTTGAACTAAGACTATTTCATTTTAAGTTATGGCTTTTCTAAATTAGCTATGTATATACAGGAAGCCTAAACGTTTTTGAAACCGAAGCTCCGTGAGTCCCGATACTAGTCTATGTGGGGAGTCAAAAGCCTGGTCACTTAGCCTCAAGGTTGGGATGTGCCGAGACGAAAGTCGCTACATAGGATGATTTCGCCTTCAAACTCATTATTCTCGGGTGGAACATGAAGCATAGAATTTTGTAAAACGTTGATCCATGGTTAAAATTTGAAATGGCACATTCACCTAATATATAATAATTGTCGGGAGTGAGAAGTTCACAAGTTGCAGATATGAGTAGTGTTAGCATCTTAACTTATATTTAACGGTGATTTCATTTTAAGCTTGGTTTGGGACGAGTGAAAAGTCGGGAAAGATGAATTTATCCTTTTTGGGGCATTTTAGGATTGAAATGCGTCTTGTTGTATAACCCTGAAGTTATAAAAATAACGAAAGTCAAACATGTTAGTTAGTTGAGAAAATGAAAAAGGAAAAATACAAAAATATTAGTGGAAGTTAGTGTAAATATAAAAAAATAGTCAAAACGGGGCTTTTCTAAACTCTTGATTCTTTAATTCCCCTTGATGAACACTTAGCTACTTTTCTATGTAATTAGTCGAGGGGGATTAAGATTCATGCTTTTCTAAGTGTTTACTTATGGCATTGCGTGAGAACACGGCAATAGTTTAGTATGGGGGATTTTGGTATGTGTTTAATTACACATACCTTTTACCTATAAAAACGGACTTAAATGACCAAAAATGTACCAAAAATTCATTGTATTTATATGTTTTCACCTATATTGTGCAGGAAACGGATATCCAACAAAAGGACGAAAAACGAAGCCAAAAACGACAAAACCGAGCACGGAATGGAAAAACGTGAAAAGCCAAAGTCCAAGTCAAAGTCAAGTCAACCAGTCAAAAAGTCAAAGTTGAAGTCAAAACGAAGTTAAGTCAACCCCGGGAAACGACATCGGAACAAGCATTAAAAAACGGACCCGAAACCCTAAATTGTATCAAAGTGGGCCAACCCGTACCCATTTTAGTAGGCCGGGTCAGCCCACTACACACTTATAAACCTTAAATCCTTTTAACCTGGATCCAATATAAACCTGGCCCAAACTTCCTTTTAATAAACCATAACCGGCCCAAACCAAGCCCAAGACCCTTATAACATCCGTTAGCCTTTTAACCAAAACTCTGTAACCCCGTTAGTCCTAAGGACCTCTCATGCAATAACACTATATACAATGAGGGACTAGACATGCCAACTCACTAAACTTTAACTTATAACCTGAAAACAAAATCCCTTTCCCGCCAAACCTCCATTAATATTGTTAATTGTCATTTTTTCTTACACACCTGCTACAAACAGCCAAAGCTCACCCCACTCCAAACCCATCATTCTCACCACCTCACCCCACTTCACTACACCCAAAATACACCTTGGCAATCCCTTGTTTCCCCATTGGAGAAGAAAAGAAGACAAGAAAATGAAAGGCTGTGATCACTTTGATTTGGGAACAATAAAAATGAATGGCAGTGATGAAGGCTTGAAGACTCTCACAAAAGAAACACAACAAGCACACCTCAAAGGCTGATACGGCTATAAAAGTGTGTGTGTTTTCACACAGTAGCTGAGTAGTGTAGTTTTAGTTTTAACTTTATTTTTAAATATCTTTATTTATGTTTTCTTGTCTTTAAATTACTGTCTTTTACATTTAAACTCTTGTATTCTCTTTTGATTAATGAAATTTTAGTTTTAAAGATTTACAATCTTGTCTTTTAAGTTTATGCAATCAAGTTATTTTATCATCATAAGTTATTTTTATAAGGCTCCTAAGCTTATATAATCTGTTTTTAACTTATTTAAAGCTTTTATAAAAGTTTTGGAAAGATATTGTTTCATGGAATCAAGAATTTTGATTTTAAGCTTTTGGATGATAAGCTGGCTATGGAAGAGCTTATGGGTTATTTAGAATTGCTTATTTATATGCTGGGTAGGACCTTAGAGCTTATTTAGGTTGTGTTATCCCTATTTGAGCAAGGGATAAGGTACACTCTCTTTTTACCAATGTTAGCTTATTTATAAGCACTTGCTTATTTATGCTTGTTTCTTTGCTAATTTTCCTTTTAAAATGCTTATCATGTCTACTCATTGCTTATTTGATATTACCTGATGTCTGCCTTAGTTTATTTTAGCCTACAAATGTGTTTTCCACTCTTAAAGGGTTGTTTGGGTCAAGGAGTAAAATGGGTCAAATAAGGTCCATAATGCACTTTGTCCTTTTTGTCCGTTTTAATCAGCCTAAAGTTAGTCTATAAGTTAGTTTTTACAAGCTTTTAAAATCTAAATATAAGTTCTAAGGTATTTGGTATCCATGGTTTAATTCTGAGTCTTTCTAGGTTTATAGCAATGCCTATTTGATTTGATCTTGAAGTATGTTAATCCTGTGTTGTTTTATTGATTGTATGAGTCTCAAAATACAGTTGAATGTGTTGTTTTTAGTCTGCCTTTGATTTGGTTTAAACTGTCAATAAATTTGCACTTGTTTCAAAATCCAAAGCTTAAAAGGTCATTTTCAAGTTCTAATTTAGATAAGCAAAATTTTGTTTTAAGGATTGATTTTTATTACATAAGTTCTTTATAGTATAAAGTTTATCTGTTTCAATTTATTTTGCAATTTTAACTTATTTCATTAGCTTAAAATTAAGGCTGAAAAAGCCCTTTTTGTCTTTCAAAAACTTGCAAAACTCAGCATATACTAAGTGTCTCAACTTTTTCAATTACCTTTTTCATGGCTTATTTTTGTTTCAAACTCTTTTTTTCTTTTCTGCTTATTGTAGCTGGTTGGATGAGCTTTTCATTGCTATAAGTCATATAGCCATAAGGTTCCATTAAGGAGCTTAAAAATAAGCTTAAAAGTGGCCCCTCAGGCAATTTGGCGTATAGTTTTGGCAAATTTGTTTAGACTGTTTTCTTCGCTTATTATTGCTCCTATGTGCTTATTAGGATAGTTTTAATCAACTTTAGCTTATTTTACTTAGGATAGAGCTTATTAGAGCTTATTTGCATTTTTAGTTTAAAATTTCAAGTATAAATAGCCTTTAAGTCTTTCTGTCTTTTTAGCTTAGTTTAGCTTAATTTCTTTGTTCATTTTTAGTCTTACATGCTTATTAGGTCTAGAACTTTATATGTTTAAGCTTATTTTCCTTTTCTCATTTGTTTATTATGTTTAAAAAAAAGCTAAACAGTTATGCTTTTGTTTCTTAGTTAAAAACAAAGATAGCATTCTGTCATCTATGTCTGCTTATTTTGGCTTATTTTTAAGTTTTTAGAAAAAGTGTTTTCTTTAAAAGTTGCTTATTTTAGTGTCCTTTTCATGTTTTTAAAAAGAAAAAGTAAAAAAAATGTTTTTAAAAAAGGGAGAGGCATGGGGGTCGAACCCATGACATCCCCCTTTGCACACACACGTCCCACCTTACACACACACTAACCATTGGCACCAGTAGGGCCATCTGGTTTTACTTCTCACTATTTAATTTATATACTCACTTTGCCCTTTTTGTTTATCAGCCATTTTCAGCTTATTTCGTGCTTATTGGTTCAACAATTTTCTAGTTTCTTATTTTTCTTAGATTAAGCATAGTTCAAACTACTTTTGGTGATTTTTTTCAGAATTTTAGCAATTAGTTTACTATTTTTAATGCATTTTTTTGATTAAAACAGTATTTAAATCATAATAAATAAAATAAAAATCAAAAAAATATAATTTTTTTTTCAAAATTTTCTTTTATCATTTAGCGCCTAGAAAAATTAAATTTGTTTTCATAGGGTTAAAACTTCACAATTTTGTTTTTTAAATAACGGGATTAGATCCCGTTCACATTTTTCGTGATTTTAAGCTTTAAACGCTTTCGTTTTTGGCGTAATTTTCTTTGTTTTTACATTTTAGTCACTTAGGATTTATAAAAAGTTAAATAATCGTTTTAGGATTAAATTTTGATAATTTAGGTTTTTTAAGTCGTGTTTTTACGTTCACGTTTTTAGGTTTTAACTTAAGTTGCTTTCGTTTTAGGGTTTCTTTTACTTGTTTTTGCATTTTTAATTGTAGAAATAGAATCCAATCCAATCTTTGATTATTCAAGCATTGTTCACAAACCAAAACTCGATTTTCAAATTCGCGGCCTCGTTGGGACATAACGACCCGGGTCCGGTTTTAAACTTTGTGGATAACGAAGCAAGAAACCGATACTTCCGGATATATATATTTTTATTTGTGAATTTAAACTTATTGCTTTTTGGATTTTAAAAGTGATTTGTTTATTTTCACCTATATTATATTATATATATAGTATAAATTGCTACATTAATTTTTGACGCATTGTAGTTTCCCGTAGCAGCATATACGTCACCTTGAGTGAAGCCACCGGCGGCTTGACACTCAAAATAATGATGTGGACCACCACAAGTCTCGCAACTTGGATTAACAACATTAACTTGCTGATTGGATTGGCTCATTCTTAGAAAATTCTTGTTTATTTCGGCAATTTGCTGAGTAAGGGTTACTATCTCAGGAGATGTAGAAGTGATCGATCTAGATGATTCGCCCCTTTGAGCTGAGTTATCCCAGTCATTGTGGTGAGCCGTCATGTTTTCGATTAAATCATAACACTCTTCAGGTCGCCTTTTCATAAAGGTGCCTCCAACAGCATTGATTGTATTCTGGTGTCTCAAAGTTAACCCGTTATAGAATGTATCTATTTGAATGATGGGTAACATATTATGATTAGGACACCGGTCTATCGACAACTTGTAACGTTCCCAAGCTTCGAATAAAGATTTGTCAGGAAGCTGTCGAAGTTATTGATATCATTCCTTAATTTTGTAACCATATAAGGAGGGAAATATTTTGATAGAAACTTGATAACCATCTCCTCCTAGCTATGGATAGAATTCTTTGGTAAACAATCAAATCAAGCGGTGGCATGATGTGTCAAAGAATAAGGAAATAGACATAAGCACAGGACGTCATGCGGGACTCCATAATGCTTCATGTTTTGAGTGACGGCCAAGAATTTGTCAATATGCTTATTAGCATCATCCCCTGGTAAACCATAGTTTTGACAACTCTGTTGGACTTATTGAATCATATGATTCTTTAGTCCGAAATCCGTAGCCTGCATGGTCATAGGGGCGATCGGACCACCCCGACCAAGCATAGTCGGCTGGCACAACTCCTCCATCGTTCAAAGATCGGGAGCCGGATTTTGAGGAACAGGACCCGCACAGCTCCTCCATCGTTCGGAGATCGTTCTGAGATCGGGAGCCAAATTTTAATATATTTATATATATATATATATATATATATATATATTAAAAATATCAAAAATAATTTTATTTCACTTTTATTATATTTACAAAAATCCAAAAATATTTTCTATCTTATTTCTTTTTAGTGCATGAGCACACGTTCTTCTACATCCGAACTCGTTTCTCCTTTTTCGAATCCCGAGAGAGTTATACGTTATCGTCGAAGAAATCGTGTTGAACCGACACTTTTATTTAATTTTGAAGAAAAAATAGATCCTATTAACAATCAGGGAACGCCTCATGCTATTTCTCAAAATTCGGCTCTCGATCTTTGAACGATGGAGGAGCTGTGCCAGCCGACTATGCTTGGTCAGGGTGGTCTGATCGCCCCTTTGACCATGCAGGCTACAGATTTTGGACTAAAGAATCATATGATTCAACAAGTCCAACAGATTTGTTAATACCATGGTTTACCAAGGGATGATGCTAATAAGCATATTGACATATTATTGACCGTCACTCAAAACATGAAGCAATATGGAGTCCCGCATGACGTCATATGCTTATGTCTCTTTCTTTATTCTTTGATACATCATGCCACCGCTTGGTTTGATCGTCTACCAAAGAATTCTATCCATGGATGGGAGGAGATGGTTACCAAGTTTCTATCAAAATATTTCCCTCCTTCTATGGTTACAAAATTAAGGAATGATATTAGTAACTTCTAACAGCTTCCTGACGAATCTCTATTCGAAGCTTGGGAACGTTACAAGTTATGTTACCTGACATGTGATCAAATTGTGCAAATTATGCTTGTATATTGCTTGTTTTGTCATTTGTGATGTGTAGGTACGAATATTGCAAAAATCACAAGAAAATTGTCAAAACCGGGCAAACACGAACACGAGAATGGATAGAGTGCACAAGAGCCAGGAGTTTCTAGCAAAAGTCAACCTTGGTCAATCCTTGGTCAACCCACAAAAAGACAAAACCCTCAAAATCCCAAATGAGCCCTTAATGTTAAAACATTTGCACCATAAGTCCTTAAATACATAACACCGTTAGTCCTTTTATTATAAGAGACTAACGGTCATTATGTTTCTTACTATAAAAACCCTGTACTTTTTACCCAAGACCAACAAACAGGGCCAATTTCTTATTATAAATCCCTAGACAGGTCAATTTCACCCGGGTCAAACAACGAAGATATAAAGAAAAAAGGGCGCCAAAGGTTTTACTGTTCATCTTTCTTCCCTAATTTACCCTGCTCAAATTGATGGGTAAAAAATCCCATTTCCCCTCAATTGACGTGGCCAAAAGATTCTAAAAACTATGCCATAGCTCAGCAAAGCAAGTCGTCATCAAAGGATTGTGATTGGTCAATCTGACAGGGAGCATGGGACCCGGAACTCAAACAAAACACACAAATGTGGAATTTTGCATTGAAATCAAGCTAAAAGAAGCACACCCTCCAAAGATATGGGATTGCTAGCTTGGCAATCCGTGTGCTCACTAGTTGATCCAACGGCTAAAGATTGAGAGCTAATGATTGGCAATGATTGAAAGGCCAAGATAAAACCAAGGGGAGCGTATGAAGAGGTCTATATCCTTCTCTTCAGGCCTTTAAACACAAGACCTCTCTCACTCACATGGGAGATAGATAGTTTTTAGCTTAGTATAGAATTTAATCTAGTTTTTTAAATGTAATTTCCTTATTGAAGTAATTTAGCTTATTGTTTTTAAATCAATGTAATTTTCTTTTTATCAACTTGTAATCGGTTACTCTTATATCAATAAAAGTTTGTTTTCATTTAAGTTCAAAGTACAATTCATGTTATTCCCTATAAACAATCTAGTTTAATCATGCTCTTTTAATCTCAATAAGCTGTCATTTTAACTAATAAGCTAGTATTCACTTAGTTAAGCTTTCAAAAGCTTAACTAAGCTAAATAAGACTTTAAATCCTCCCATCAAATTATCATAGCTTCTTAAATGGAAATGAAGCCAATTATGGAAAGGCTTACAGGACCACACCAGCTTATCCTAGGATAAGCTGGAGCTTGTTGATCTGCTCTTGGAGCAATTGTAGCCTTGTTTGAGCATAGGCTATTGTAAGTTTCTTTAATTTTTCTTTTATAGCTTTAAATATATATATATATATTTATAAGTATATTTATATATTTATTATATTTATTATATATTAAGGGTATAATCTTAATTGATCATTATGTTATAAAAACTGTCAAAAAAATACAAAAATATTAGCATAGTTTAATAGCTTATTGTTCTAGCTTATTAGTTTGTTAAAATCTGCTTATTAGTTTGTTAAAATCTGCTTATTAGGTCTTATTATAGCTTTTTAGCATCTGGTATCTACGATTTTAGCTTTAATTCTCATTTTTATAAGCTAAGTATGGATTTAAGAAATTTAAAGGAGTGTTTGGGTCAAGCAGTACTAACTCAAGTTAGTACTGCTTGAGTCCATTTGGTCCTTTAAAAGTCATTTTAAATCTTATTATAAGGTTTATAGAGTCCGGATTTAAAGTTGTTTGTAGGCATAATCAAATTTTAATCAAAGTAGTGTATAGTTGTTTAAATCTGTTAGCCTAAATCTAGTTTAATGTGCATTTTAAGCTCAAATCTGTTATAGCTATTGTTATTGCTGAATTTGATTTTGCTTGAGTGTTTAAAACAAGTTTAGAACATATCTCTAAACCTGTACTTCTTGGTTCTGAGTTTTGTCATAAGCATATCAATTGCATCAACAGTCTAATAGGCCAAACAGCCATTTTCTAGCCTAAATATCAGAGAGTAAATTTAGATCTTAGGTCTTAATTTTTAGAATACAAGTAGATTATAGGGTAGTGTACATCTTTTTGAATTTTCTTTTTAAAAATAAGCTGGTCTAGTTATCTATTTTTAAGCTTTAAATTAGCATTTTGTCTTTTGAAATACTAAAAACATACTTAGTACATACTGCGTATATAAACAGTTTTCAGCTAGCTTATTCTTAGATCAGTTTATTTTCAAAATAGATTTTAAAAGTTGTTTCTAATAGCCTTTAAGTCATAGTTTCAGCTGGTATAAGCTAGGTTTTCATAAGGTTCCATTAGCTTATTAAAAATTAAGCTCAAAGTTGCCTTTAAGGCCTGTTTGGTATGCAGTTTAGTATAAGTGCTTATTTGATTTTGCAGCTTATGGCTTATCCGTTTTACTTGTTTTTAGCTCAAATTAGCTTATTAGGTTAGACTTAGGGTAGTGATAGCTTATTAGTTATAAGTTTAGCTTATTTCAGTTTTTAGCTTGCATACGTATAGTTAAAAGCAAAAATTTTCTTATAAGTGTTGTCTGTTAGCTATTAAGCTCGTTTCCAGCTTATTTTCTAGTTTAAAAAAAAAGTTGTTTTCACAAAAGTTATTAGTCTTTACCTTATTTGCAACTTTGTTTTTGAAAGTTTTGAAAATAAAAAAAATAGCAAAAAGCAAGAGGCAGGATTCGAACCTGTGTCCTCTTGCTTCACACACACACGCCTCACAAACACACACACTATCCATCGTGCCCTTGGGTCTTTTTCAAACACTTTTCCCTACATTTATTTCTTAAGCCCATTTTCATTTCTTATTTTTAATAAAAAGCTGTAGCTTTGCATTAGCTTTTTAGGGCTTATCATTTCAGCTTATTTTCATTTATCATTTTTTTTAAAATCCAGCACTACTTTTTACACTTTTAGTAATTTTTCCAAATTTTTAGAAATAGATTTAGTAATTTTAATCATTTTTCTTAATTAAAAACTTTAAAAAGTCATAAAAAAGAAAAATAATCAAAAAAATAAAATTCTTTTTTCTAAAATTTTCTTTTATTATATTTTAGGCTTAGGATTTAAATTTACTTTCGTAGGGTTAATATTTTGTGATTTCACTTTTTAAAGAACGGGATTTCATTCCCGTTCTTGTTTTCTTCGTTTTTAGATTTAAACACTCTCGTTTTAGAATTTCCTTAGCCTTTTCTTTTCAAATAGTCAAATAGGATTAGAAAAAGTTTAGAAAATCATTTAGGATTTAATTTTAGTGTGCTTGCTTATTTGTCGCGTTTTATTGAATTCCCGTTAACGTTTTTAGTTAAAATTTGTTTTCCCTTAATTGTTTTTAAGTGTTTGCATTAATTTTCCCGTAGCTTTATAAATCCAATCATAATCTTGCTCCATTCAAGCATCGATTATCAAAACGACTCTCGACTTTCAATTGCATTCCTCGTTGGGGATAACGACCCGGGAATCATACTCCCGGTTTACTACATTGAGAGATTTTTGATTCTTATCCCTTATATTATATATTTATAAGTATATTTTATATATTTATTTATAATTTAAAGGGTAGCATCATAATCAATCAGTTTTTGGCGCCACTGCCGGGGAGGATTATATACGATTGTTGAGCCGTTTGACAATTTGTGTTTGAAGATCCTTCCGTGTGAAGTTATTTTGCTTATTTTCTTAAAAAAATTTACAAAAAGAATTTTCTTTTATTAGTATATATATAATATATATAAAAAAAAGAAAAAATCAAAAAATTAAAAAATTGTCCATAAAAAAGAAATAAAATTCACCATCAATATAATACTTTCAATTGAAGTATAATCATTAATAACTTCCCGAACAAAAGATCAAAAACTTACCTTTTGTGTCACTTGCGAGGTACGGTTCACCTTTGAAGGTTAAACAAACTATAAGAGGGTATAAGGCGGGTCGTTCCACGGAACTACGACCCTAAAGGAGAAAGGTTTTTAATAGCTTCGCGCTTTCCTACTCCTCCGCTCCTTTGTGCGTTTTTCTCTTTAAAGAGTTACCGAGAAGCGAGTTGATTATTAGGTTTAAGTGTCTTATTTCATTGTCCGTTATTAAAATACATTGTGAATACATTGTTGAAAAACCAAAAAAATATAAAAATTTAAAAAAAGAAGAAAATTAGTATAAATTTTCTTTTTACATTTTAGTACATGCGCACTCGTTTTCAATCTCGTAATTCTAACCGTCAACAACAACAAGTCAACCCGACTTTTGTTGAACCATTCAAT
>BQNB010049842.1:0-41831 GCA_026074375.1 Tanacetum coccineum
TTATAGCTTATCTTAAATTTAGTTTTAGCTTATATTTCTTAGCTCATTTCATAGCCTAATTCTGTTCTTAGAAGTCAAATTGTATTAGCAGTACTTTCACCTGAAAGTACTGCTGAACTTTTACACTAGCAGTACTAACCTCAGTTAGTACTGCTGTGTTCTTAGCTTAATTTAGATAGGTAATTTTAGGATTTAGCTTATTAAATTCAGTAGGACTTGAGTTTTAATATAGCTTAATATAGTTTAAGTCTTTAATTTTGTTTTCTAGCTTATTGTCTTAAGCTTATTTAGCTGTCAAAAGTCATAAAAAACCTAAAAATTCCAAAAACAGTACTTAGAAACTTTAGGATTTAAATCTGTTAATTTAGCCTATGGGTCTAGATTTTCTAGCTTAATTAGATAGATTATAAGTAGTTTTATAAGCCCTTAAAGTTTTAGAGTCTAGTTTAGCCTTTTAAAGCTTTTTAGCTCGTTTGGATTTAGTGCTACTTTGCTTATTTCCTGAGTTTACTTAGTTCATGCTTAATTTCAGTAGTTTAAAAGCACTTCTAGCTTTAATTTCTTTTCATTTTTAGAATAAGCACATCATTAGCTTTCTAAATCACTTTTCCTTTTTAAATTTAAGCTTTATTTGAGCTCACAATCGCTGTTTTAGTAAAACTTAGCCCAAACCCTTAGTTTCTGTAGCAGCTTATTAATAAGCTCTTTTTAGAGTTTTTCTTTGAGTTTCAGACTATAGTGCTTTTGTTAAAGTTGTTCTCCCTAGCTTCCTTTACAACTTTGCTTCTTTGAGTTTTTCATTTTAAGCTCTTTAAAATTTCGAATGCTTATTGGACTTAATTTGTGATCGGGGTAGATTCTCAGGGTAGATAGTGTAACTTTTGAATTTAGTAGTTTACTAAGTTGGTCCCTCCGTTAGCTTGTCAGTTCACCCGTTAGTTTCCTAGGTCTTTACGACATTAGTCCTTAGTTAAGTAGTTAATTAAGTTTAATAGTTTTAATTAGTAATTAGGTTTAAGTTTTAATTAGTTTAATTAAACTTTTATAAAAAGATTAAAATTAGGGCTTTTATTTTTAATAATTTTCTTCACTTTTTCTTAATTTAGTAAAATTTTAGTTTACATTTTTAGGGTAAAATCTTAGTCAATTTGCTTTATAGTTGCATTTCCGTATTTGTTTAATTGTTCAATTTAATTTTATTTTCATATCTTTCCAAACCAAATTTCTTTGCTTCATTCAAATCAGGATCCGAACTTAAAACGTGGTTTCAATTTCACTAGTCATTGGGGATAACGACCCGGGTGATCATACTTGCCCGGTTTAATATACGTATTATATATTATATTATATATATTTTTGAGAGAGAATTTTATCAAGGGTAACTTGGTAATTTTCTTAATTACTCTTTTAAAAGTATTATATTTTTATGATATATTCTATAGTATAATGAACTGCAATCATGATTCTTCATCACCTCAAAAATAATCGTAAGCGAAAATTTAATGAAGTAATTAATCATTATTCAAAAGATGTTAAATTCTCATTACAAGTTCAATTACAAACTTCCGGTCGTGAAACATAATCGAGGTTTAGAATTTTATTATATCTAAGAAGATATCAATAAAATGACCATCAGATATTTTCAAAATCTACATGTATGTCAATCGATGTTGTAATTACAAAATCGATTGAAGAAAGGATGAAAAAGACAATCATCAATTGCAAACTCACAGGCTTGTGTTTGACGATGTTATTGTTGAATCTTAATGTTAACAATATGATTGTGATATTAGTAATGGTCATTACCTATGCTAAAAGATAAACACACTCCTAGTTGGTTCGACTACGTTGGAAATTCCATCGGATATTCACGACATGTTGCACGTTTTGTTCAAAACTTGAACGTCGATCTCCAAGAATTATATCACATACTCTGATAGTATATATAACATACTTCAATTGCCAAAAACACTACACCTTATCTAAATTTGCTCAAAAATCAACTCTGTCCGTATTTTTGGAAAGTTGCGAACCACAAATCCACCATAGGTAGATCCGTGTGTTATTTTGGTGGATCCTGTGAGTTTTGATGAGTCAATTCTGGGTAACTACATTTTAAGTGTGTTGGAACACTTTTGTTCTTTATTTCAATATCATAAACACCCTCATCTCATATCACCCAAATTTAAGCTGCAATTTTCCCGCCAACATCTTTTCAAGCCATAATTAAGATAGATCCATACATTTCTTGACATCTACATTTACAATTGTAAGTTTTTCTTTTATAAATCTTAATTTTGAAATATTTATTTTTCCTTCCATAAAAGGAAAAGAACTTAAAATAATAGATCAATTTATTTTTCCATACTTAAAACTCACATTCAATGTGATTCACCAAGATTAATCTTGTTTTTATAAAACTCACCATTAGAAATTTGTTGTAACAAATATTACTGACATAGTTAATACAAATTAAAAAACTACTCTCTCATGAATGAACCTTCAAAATCCACAATTATTGTGATATCTTGACTCATTCGAATTGAGAGATAAAGCAAAATGAAGATATGTGATTTACTACATAAGGTACATAAATCACATACATACATCATAACTTACTTTCAATATACTTATCTATATCCTAATTATAAATTTTATAGGCTTTAATTATGCTTGGAATGATGAAATCCGACTACAAAAGAACCAAAGCCTACATACCAAAAATCTATCACCAAAGGTCCACTCAAAACAATGCTAAAAACTCTTTCAAAAACCTCCGAAATCATTTCATTCATGAAGGAAGACACATTGAGTCATCTTTCACCTTTGGCAATGACATCGTTGATCAATTCAAACCAATTCAATTTGATTGTCTTCTCACCTTAAATGGTCATATTTGTCCTCGCTTCATCATTGAATTTTATCACACATTTCAACTCTTACGAAATGTGCATGATATGTCTCTTTCGATTGGTTTCACCATTCGAGACAAGGAGTTCATTATGTCACTCGAAAAATCGGCCCAAAGTCCTTCAAATTCCTTAAAAGGAAAATGATCTTCTTAAAGGACTATAGTTCATTAGAACTTTTAAAAACCTACTCGTTAAAACAGCTATGTTTCCTATCAAATATATTCTTCCTAACATTGGAAGATGTCGTTCAAAAACATTTTGCCTTCAATCATGCCATCCAAAAAATTTTGGCTTCCCTAATTACTTTCCATTATCCTTCGAGATAATATTTCCTCCCAACTTCCAAAGGATTGGGAACTCACATTCGTGAAAAATGTTCATTTGTGTTGACTACTCACAAAACTCCATTGATGCTTGCTCCGCCATCTTGGCCCTATCATATCAAAAAACTCTCAAAAACTTTACCTTGCCTACTTCATGCTCATAAATGAGTGTCGTCATAATGATAAAGTCCGATTGTCCTCTACCACTATGGCTTGTCATTTACTCGGTTGTACCAATTCATTCTTACCAAGCATCCTAAAATATTTCATCCCCATCATTCTCTACAATTCGTCTTGCACTATCGAATGATGAGCTCCATCAATAAAAAGAATAAGAGAAATAGGAGTAAGCATGAAGAAGTTAAGATTGGCATGCCCTACTCTCCATCATCGGTTGAAAGCTCAAACCAAACATCCCTTTTGCTAAGATTGTTTGTCTATTACATGGGATCAATTTTAAATTTAGCATAACTCATTCTCTAGGGATCTCAAACTACTGCTATAGGATAACATTATGCTATTAATTAGTTGTAACATCTTTTGTGTTAAACTATGCCATCTTGAACCAAAATGCATGCATGAATTGAATGTTGTAACTACGCTATGCTTTATGAAGATCCTATCATGTTGATGTTATTTGGTAGATGATAATGATGCTTGCATGATAATTTATTTTATGTTTTGGGGAGGGGCTAAAATAAAGCTATGGTCTGGTCGCTTTTTATGGAACTAAATTTGCGATCCAACTGATCCACCATACGGTTGGATCCGTGGCACACCAGGCCAGTGCGCAAAATTTGAATATTATTGATTTTTTTCACTTTTTCTACTTTATCTTCATAACCATGCTTTAATTACTATGTTGGGGATCTTAAAACTTGGATTTATACTTGTCTCCCATATATTCCAAATACCTTCATGCCAAAAACATACCCCCATGGCCTTTATAAGAATATCCTATTAACCATTAATACCCCAACATTAAAATGTCCCTACCTCCTTAGATGATTCACACCCACAATCAAAAGGAGAATCTCCAAAGAGCATCTCTCATAACTCAATTCAAATCAAGTGATCACATTATCCTTTCCACCCAAAGTCTTAGACTCAAGACAAGCTCATTTTCACCTTATGACATGTCAATATTGTAGTAACTCTCAACATAAAATTGGATTACTATTACATGAAATGCATCTCATGTTTGAATACATTTAAGAACACACTCCACAAAACAAAACACCCTCTCTTCACAACAAGTTTGATCATTTAATCCCAATCACCAATTTCAATCCTCATCTACACTATGTTAGTTGTATGTTCTAAACAAAGTAAATCAACTTCAAAGCCTACAAGAGGGTGTTCATTTCATTTTCTCCTACATCTAACATCATCTTGGATCTTCAAACCCACCATACCTTCTGCACTAAATCCACCTATCCGATAACACACACCCCTCGAATTATATGGGAAAATGATAAATCCCAAGATTTAGGACTTTTAATTGTTTTCTTTATTTTTTTTATCATGTAATGGCTTTAATGCCAAGTTTTATGTTTAAATCCCTTATAATGGATTAAGCATTATTTTCTTTTGTTGTGTTGATGACGAATGTTCATTATGTTATACTGTGGTGAATTATGATTTAGCCATATAATATTTTGCCTTATCTACCTAACCTTGTTGACTGTTGCCAACGCCTCCATATCTCGATTCCTTGGTGCCCCAAGCGAGGGGGAGCATCCACCAAGGGGAAGCACTTGCAATTGGTCTTTATTTTTTTACTTTTCATTTGTAATCAAGTCACTTAGCATTTGTCAAAACAAGACTTGCAAGACTGCTCTCCTTCTACAACACTTTTTGCTTCGACAAAAAGGGGGAGAAGATATGTAAACTCATCTACTAAATACTTATTTAGTAACTTTTAATATAAGATGACGTTATTAAATTTTGTCATCATCAAGAAAAGGAGATTGTTAATACAATATTCACGCAAAAAACGTATTTATTATTAATGTTCTTCATATTTTGATAATAACAAATATAATGTCATACTACGTAAAAGTTTACGTAAACAAGTTATTTAGTCGAAAGTTTACTTGACGACGGTCTAATCACTTAAGTATTGAATGACTTTATTACATAGTTAATGAATTAATAAAAAATTTTATCATTTGCATAATCTTTTTAATCTAATGATTTAACATAACACGTGGATTAATTATTAGCTAGTAATATTATTCATGTAGGACAAAATAGAATCTAAACCATAATGGAAACAATCTTTCCAAATCTTTCTCATAATTTCCACAAATTCTAGAATTTTTTTTCCTTATTTGATAAGAAGTATTTTCTTCTTAGAAGAATCTATTAAATAGTTTTAATAGTACAAAACAATATTTTGTATAGATTTGAGGTTAATCACCTAATGACCAATTTTTTCTTGTCCAGCTCCTCCCACGGATCTACCAAATGCACTGCGCGGATCTAAGGGATGGTGGATCTGTGGGTCACACGTCTTGTTCCCCTGGGACATAACTTGAAATTCAAATGGTTGTCTATAAATACCAACCTCACTCCTTTATTTCAAACAACTCTTGACAAATATTTTTCTTATACATATTTTATCTTTTGCATATTCTTTGATCATTATACTTGTTACATAATCCATTACAAGTGATCAACTCATTCCACTCTTTAGTGAAGAACACTCAAGAAGACGTCAAGCTTCAAGTGTTATTAGTTTAGTTGTGTCATCACGTTTGTGATAATCATTCATCTTGTATATCTTGTGTTGTGTGTTGTGTGTATCATATGTGTATGATAGGTTAGTATTTAGGTCTCAAAATACATAGTGTGTTAGATTGGTTCTATCTCGAAGTAGAACTCGGTATTTAGCTTAGTACCAGAAAAAGTGTAAGCGACGTGTACGGTTTTCTCCACCTAAAGGGAGCTTGTTGACATAGTGAAGATAACTCTCAAGTTGGGTACTTGGGGAGTGGAGTAGGGCGAAGAGGTGCTTCGTAGCCGAACCACTATAAATCATTGTGTCATCGGTTTGATCTTTCTTATCTTTACTTGCTTATATTTTGTTTTTAGTTTATTTATTTATTGCATCGCTATCATATATACTTGTGTATATCTCTTAAATTGACATAAGTCGACAATCTAAGTTTTAATTTTAAAATGGTAAAAACTATTCAAGCCCCCTTCTAGTTTCCACATAAGAAATAAAGTTAGTCTAATGGTACATATAAATTGCTATGTTAGATATGTTTTCGAATTGCATAACAACTAACAGAATACATACTCAAGTTCAAAAAATTTGGAACTAGGAAATATGCTTGATGGAAATTTTGTTTTTTGTATCAGATGGTCACAATAGCTAAGAAATTGCAGAAGGTGGCGATAATGAAATAAGAATTGGATGGAACACACATTGAAGAATCGAGTTCATCAAAACCAAAATGTACTAGAAAACCGGGGGACACATTGGACCTGGGGTTCATAATTTCAGGCCATCTCAACAAGAATGTTTTAAGTCTAGAACTCCATGAAGAATATGAAACTTTTTCCGTATAGAGGGCTCTTATGAATCAACATCATGTTCTTTCTGCGCTCTGAACATATTCAAATTGTTTCAGTCGGATCACATTTTGTAGTTTTCAGGTGACATTGCTCCTCCAATAGTAGAAATATTATTTATGTCATGAATCGTGACAAGTGGTGATTTTGTCAGGTACATTCTCTACTATTGTCTTTCTTCTGATTGTTTGGCATGTGTATATAGCTAACGCCACATAAGGAATTTATATCAGATCAGTAGCATTACTATTTATCTGGCCAACTACTTGTGTGTTTCAGGTCTCATGGTATCTTCGTAGCAAAAACTAGGATATGAGGGTTGCAGCTGCTCATGCCATTGGAGCAATTGCTGGGTGTTTTAATCATTCATCCGTGATGGAACTATGTAATCTTCCTGAAGCTAAAATGAAGGAGTGCTGGGTGTTTTATATTCATACAGGATGGAACTATGTAATCTTGCTGAGGCCAAGATAAAGGAGGTTTGCATAAATTTTACCATGGAGGATGTGGTTTTGTGTCCAAAGTCTCAGCCCAAAATTAGTGCAAGCACTTCATTCTAGAGGTTATTCTTGCTTCCTTGCATACATTGGTTCTACTCCCATTTGTGTTATCAATTAAACATTGTCATTTTTTTTATTGAACAGTTTTGAACTCACTAAAGTGTTGGAATTTAGGGCGTTTTTGGAATTTGGTGGACAAGTACAACTCTTTCTGAAACTTCTAGCTTAAACTTGCTATATGGTCATATCTGTTTCATACATATTTTGTAGATGTATGCAATCTTGATGTTGTTATGTTTCAGGAATATGAGCTTGCATGTGATTTTTCCAACAACCCAAAGGAAAGGGCTAAGCAAAAAAAAATCTAAGACGGCAGCTAGGTAAGTGATGAGTTTTTTTGCTACCATCCTTTGTATTTGCCAAGTCGTGTAGCCCTTCTTTTAGTGCGACCATTTGTTTCTGTATCCCACACGTGGCTTTACATTTGTTGTTTGTCAATTCACTTAAAAGGCCAAATACTAAGAATTAGGTACATATATATCGTGTAAACCTTATAATTATTAATATTCTGATATTAGTTTACCATGAGTAATATATTCTTGCGGGCAGTATTTAAACCTTATAATTATTAATTGTCTTGTCCAGAAATTAATTATATATAGGTTTAATAACCGAACTATTAATTGATACATGGGGATGGGGTGAACATGGTCAGCTTGGTTCAGGGGACACATCTGATCAGACTAGGCCTCTGGTAGTGAACATTGGCCAAAACGGTTCACATGAATATATAACATCCAAAGTATACTGCGAAAGTGGCTTTACATTTGTTGTTTTGTCAATTCACTTAAAAGGCCAAATACTAAGAATTAGGTACATATATATCGTGTGATATCCTAACAATGAACATAAGCGCTTAACACGAACACGACCCGAAGTGCCACCCATACATTCTTTTCTTAATTATGTTACTATTCAAGTTAAAGGTGCACCTGGAAGTAAAATGATGAAGGAGTACTTTATTAGGAAATTAGATATAGGTAGCTTTTTAATCAGTACTTTATGTGATGATAGACTCTTAGTAAATGATGATTGGAGACCAAAGCTTTAAAAGAACATCATGCAATAGTTAAAGCGAGCAATGAGGAGGAGAGTTTCGCAAAAAAAACATTTACAAAGGCAACTAACACTTCAACTTCATCTGATGAGGATATGCTTCAAGAGATGGAGAATAAAAGGTAACTTATCAAATGATGGCTATTTGGGGGTTACTATGTCCAATTGACTATTAATAGTTTACTTAACACTTTGCGGGTAACTAAAAGCAATGAAAATGAGTAAAGAGCCGCATCCAACATCATGTGTAGAGGAAGCATGAACATATGTTGTGTGTAATGGGTCAAAATAGGCTCGGGTTTAAACCTGTCAGTTTTTAGTACAAGTAAAAACAGGCCAATTGGGCAATTGGGTATGACCCGTACAAACATTTAAACACATTATAAGGAAATGAATAAAGAACAAAATATGAATACGAATACAATACTTTTACGACGATGTTGACCTAGCAACCCATCTGACTGAGACGTATTTAGGAATACAACATACTTTTTAGTGAGTCTTGCATTTTCCACAAGAGACCAAAACTCGAAAAGACAAAGCAACACGCTCAATGGAGAATGGTGCCCATACGTCATCAATTGCAATGCTGCTAAATACACGTCCCATTGTCAACTGCTATGAGTGTGCTTTGCTAAATGACTTGTGAGATTATGAAAAACAACAAGTTCTTATATAGTAAAAAAAGGAATGGTTTGAGTTTCGCAAAGCAGGTTTTGGTCCATGGTCAGCTTACAAAACACAGTGAACCTAAGTTGGTGTACCTTCAACTTATACTTGTACATGACGTACATTTATCTATTGATATCCTAGAGAAAATAGTGTATTAATATGTGGATTCCATATTAACTCTTACTTATATTCAATGTAATTGATGTCATATTAAAACTTGCTGTTGTTAAATTATGCTAAATAAACATAGTTGTTTGAAGTTTGGGTACCCATTTATCATATTTGTTGTATTTTATGCTTTATAGTGTTTTATCCCTGCTATTTGACATGTAATCCTTTTAGATCTTTAAGATTAATCCTTTTTAACCTAGGTGATGGAAAAGGGTCATGCAAGTAAAGAAGATGGCCGTTCCAGTGATTCAAATAGTTTGGAAAGATATTGTTCATGATTGGATGTCTATAAATGGTAGGCTTCAAACCAATGATAGAGTTCAAAAATGGAAGCCTAATGAATTTATGAAGTGTTTGATTTTCAAGTAATGTCGTGATTCATCTAAACATCTATTTCTTACCTACAGTTATTCTCAAAAAGCATGGTGTGATTTGGATCTCTTAGTCTATGAAACTGTCTTGTCAGTGGTTTGATAAAGTATATGGAATGGTCATTTAGGACCTTATCTTCTACATAACACAAGAGTAACTTAGTGTTTCTATCATTCAAAGCGTTAGTTTCTATAGAATAAAAATGTAAACAATAATTACAAGTCATGCCCGCCCATCGGGCGGGCTTAGCCACTAGTATATATATATACTTCTATATATATATATATATATATATATATATATATATATATATATATATATATATATATATATATATATATATATAAGACCACTGTATGTAATATACGTAATATAATATAAATAGATATATTAATCATGTAAGCATCTAGTCTAACCAACTAATGCAAACAAATAGTGTATGTATGTCGCGTGAAAAACTTTTGTATGTTGTAATGTTTGAAAACGGTTATAGTCCAAGTAAAAACATTTGACATGGTTCTCTATAACCTTGGCTCTAGATACCAATCTGTAACACCCACAAATAGGGTCGCAGCAGAATAAGGGTCTGGGGCGTTACTTCATAGATCAATAGCACAAGATATGAGAACGACCTCTAAATGAGTCGTTTGAAAAACTAATACATTGGAATAACTGAAATTGTTTGTTACAAAAGCACAACGACTTAACATGTTCACTTGCAAATGTAAAGATTTTAAAACATAACAAATATTCCCAAAATGTAATGCTTCAAAATTGTAACACCCCCATTTTTACATATAGCAGATGAAGCTAATATGGGGTATTACTTTAAAGGTACAACAGTCATAATCATAGAAAACGAATAAAAAAGAGTCGTTTATGAAAATAAGGTTATCATTAATTTATTTCATCAGAGTTTTTACAAAAGAGAGGTCCCAAATCTGTATTTTACACAAAGTGTGAATGATAAGGTTTTCCAGCTTCATGTTCCTCGCAACTCCGTGCACATTAGTTACTGAGCGAGATTAAAACATGCTAAAAAGTCAACACAAAGGTTGAGTGAAATCCATAGGTTTAAGTTTAATAATTTGAATGCAAGTGCGATATTCGAGGTTACGTTGATATACACACGTTATTGAAAACCATATATTATTGCCATTAGCTCATGAATTTGAAGCCTTAGGGTATGGTGATACGTTATAGCCCCTGCGGGTACCTTTGCCAAAATACCCGCATGATTTCTAATGATGTACAATTGGTTACACGTGATTGGGTCACCAACGGGTGAGTCCGCCAAAATCGATCTATTCACATCATCGCGCTTACTCGGAGAGTAATAAAGGTTCATGTTATGGGGACTTAAAGGCAAGCAGTTATCTTAGGCATAGATAAATTGAAAAGCATATAGAATAATGACCTTATGTTTATAAACTGTATCCCCTCAGCGGGTTTATAAAAAGATTGAAATGCGAGGCTATGAACTCACCTGAACGGTTATAGGGAAATTGATAGCAATGTATATGAAATGAATAGTAACGGCTTCGTCACGGAAACCTGGTGGTAAATATGTCAAGTCTTAGTTTGATTGAATATGTAAGATTTTACATCGATGTCGGTTTTGATATTAAAATTATCTTAACACGTTCGGGCCATCATAATTCCTTAAATCGATTCAGTAAACGTTTGAGGGAGCTAGGGCACTTTTAAATTCGTAAACCCAACAATCATTCAGTATCGTACATACCAAGATGCAACTCCTTAATATGAAAGCTCCCTAGTAATAGTTGGTCTGATATGAATCCGGACATGATTTTTGAAAGCCATCGATGATGAATGATATAATAGTTATAACATAAGCAGTTTTAAGCATTTTTTATTCAATATCTGGAAATGTTAAGCACGTCAAGCGTTAATTAAAGTTATGTCTTGTAATGTTTTGAATGTGTTTTTATACTTTTTCAAAATGTTACATTTTAGACCCTTGAGTTTGAAAAGTAACAGAATATACCTTGGATTTTGTACTTTTACGACTTTGGTCCTCAAGTTTAAAAGATATACCAAGTAAACTTTGTACTATATAAAAGTGACATATTAGACCCTATGTAGTTATAACTTTGATAAAATGACACTTTTAGTCCTTTTAGTTATAAGTTTCTAAAAGTTACGATATATACCCCTTGCATGGATAATTTTTACAAAACATGTCCAAATTGCCATGCAAGCTTATTTTAACATTTCAATAGACATTTATAAGTTATAATAAACTAAAATATGAAGATTTAAACACCGCAAGTTTAAATAACGGATTCGTTAAGCTAGGGAAGCAAACGGAGTCCTCAATTAGGGTTTTAAAATGAAAACAAAACGGGTCATATTAGGGTTTTAAAATGAAAACGCGCGGGTTTTAAGATCAAATTCTTTCATGACTTATCAAAGCACTTATTTTAACATTATATAAGCTTATTAGGATAGATTATAACAATAGTTTACAAGTTTAGCTCATAGTTTAAGTAAAAACATGAAATTAGGGTTTCGGGTGTACGGTTTTGGATCAAAAAGGTATAACACATAGGTTTTTGAGTTCAAAGCTTTATATTATGATTTTAGCATGATCATATGAACATTATAAAGGTATGAATACAGAATATAAGCTTAGAGAACCTGGTCTTGAGCTTATAGCTTAGAAACGGGTCAGAATCGGGACTTTTAGCTTCGTACGCCTAGAATAACGACTCCCGGGCTTCGTTTCTTGGTTTCTTTTGCTTCCTTTCTGTACTTGAGCCTTCTTAAGATCACTTAGGATCTATTAGAGCAAAGGATTGCTTCTATGTAAGGGTTATAGAGGAGGAAGTGGGGGATGAAGAAAAATGAATGGTTTAGGTTGCTATTTATAGGTAAAATGACCCTTAAGCTTCAAGGAACTTGTATGATCTGGTTAGGACACATAAGAGACCTAGAGGATGATGAGGAGGGGCTAGTAGGTGTGTTGGTTAAGCTAGAAACTAGCTTTGGTGAGGTGTGTACCCCATTTCTTGCCGCGGCTAAACAAGAAGAAAAAGGAAGACCATGTGCCATTTTTAAACTATATAAGGTAAAGATATTTGTGTGAGGTGCTTGTAAGCTGCTTAGGAATGAAGTAGCTTAGTCATGGAGGTGCTTGATTGCAAAAAGATTGGTGAAAATGGATCAAAATGAAAGAAAGGTGTATACGGGTACATTTAGGGCTTATTAGGGTTCGGGTTAAGTTTTCTAGCTTGTAATTCGTATACATTTGATTAGGAATGATAGGTTACTGATCCTAGGACTTATATTAAGGATTATAATCAAAATTTGATAGGTGGTTTGGGTTAAAATGGGTAGAAAATGAGTAAACGGGTCAAAGTTACAATTAGGGCACAATTAGGGTTTTCTAGCTTTGTTTCTTGTACATTGTTGTTAATATGGTGAAATGATGATGGAAAGTGATTGAGAATGTTGTAATTTATGTTATTATAACTTATTTAAGTATTGGTTTAGGTTTACAATGGATAAAAACGAAGAAACGAGTCATGGTTTAGAAACTAGCTCGGTTTTAGGGTTTAGGGTTTTGAATTAGGGTTTTGAGTGTAAAAATAGATATGAAAGCTTATGAATAGAATAATTAGGGTTTACACATTGTATATTGAGTGTAGTAGCTTGCACACAAGTGATGGTGAAGAAATTAGAATGAAAACGGAGGTAAAACGGCTATTTTGGAGATCATGCTTAATGACTTGTACATTGAGCTTTTAGAGACTTGTACTTTGACTTGAAGAGATTTTATATTTCAAATGAGATGTTATATTGCTTGTACATATGCTTTAGTATCTTGTGCATTCACTTTAGATGTTAATCCTTCATGGATTTAGGGTTTAGAGACATCCGATAACAGTTTAAAGCCCGTTTTGATATAACGTTGCGAATGGTACATTATAGGAATAATGTACTTTGTAAAAATGATATTATGATATTGACTTGATATATTATAATGATTGCTTGACATATATGAAGATGGAATTGCCATAGATAGGTTGCCTGAGCCCGTTAACTTTAGTTATGCAAGGAATGTTGTACATCGAGATATTGGCAAAGTAAGTAATGTAATGTAATAAAGCGAAAAAATTCCTTGAAAAAGGTGAGTTCATATATAACTGATAGATTGTACATCATCTAACTTAATAGATGGATATTTACATTTATGAATATTGTGGGTTGTTATAGATAACATTGCTTGTTTTTAATCTATGGACAAAGTTACTTTACGTTACCTTTTCCTGATTACGTGTTGCCTAATTTGCGAATAGACCATTAATGCTTGAACTATCATGAACTGTTAATTTCTTAACAGACCGTACTAGTTAAGTGAGCATAAATATTGTAAATAGATCTATTGGTACTAATTATCCCTATCCGGGTAAGTAGTGCTTACTAGATTCGGGAGACACGAACAAACGGATATATACCATGTCAGATTTCACTAGGTGATCTTGCTCAAATACCTCTAGGGTAGTTAATTTCTTGATTGGCATATAATATGCTTCTTTGAATTGAGCCTTGGTGTCATGAGCTTAGCGCAACAGTAAATACTTTTTATGTGAAGTTGTATATGTTATAACTGTCACATGCGTGTTGTGAACTTGTGGTCTACTTTAATACTAAATTCAAACCTATGAATTCACCAACTTTATGTTGACTGTTTTAAGCATGTTTTCTCAGGTGCTTAGCTGGATTATTCTTGAGGTGCTAATTGATGTTGCATGCATTGCCAGGTGTCTTTCAAGAATATTTATCTTTAAATTTTCAATACTCGTTGTTTTAAAAACATGTTATGGTTCCGCTATATTTGTCTTAAGCTTTCGCTAAAACAATTTCAATTATGTTATGAATATTGTAAGACTTATTTTGTTTTTAATCAAAGCAACGAGTTATGTTTTATCAAACATACATATAGTGGTCGTTTACTTGATCTTGTGTGATGATATTATGATGTCACGCCTCCAGACACGTGTTTCTGTCCAGGCCCCATTTGGGGGTGTGACAGATTGGTATCCAGAGCCAAGGTTATAGTGAACCAGGTAGCTTATACTAGGTCTGGTCTATAACCAGTATGTGATCCTACGTGTTCTTACCTGCTTACATATATATCTAATAATAATAGCATATTATATATATATATATATATATATATATATATATATATATATATATATATATATATAAGTGCAAATTATATATCATATTGCCATAATTACTATATACATCATTTTGCCATATCATATTTTGCATCATACTTACATCTCGGCATTGTACGCACTTAGCATGGTTTCATATAAAGAGATTTATATAAACTTTTGCTTGTGCAGGTTCTCATCTCCCACGAGTGATTCTTTTTGTCACTATTCCTACCAGTATCCTTGTTATCCTTGTGGTTCCTGCTGAGGTTCCCATTGCACCTACTGGTCTGTTAGTTAAACCGGAGGTGGGAGCAATTTCTGTCATCTCACCTACCAGAGTGCTTGATTTGGTGGATTATTCATCTTCTTTTGATTTTGATCTATCGAAGGATTCCTTACTTGTAGCACCAGAGTTACCATTGGTTTCACCCTTTTTATGTTCTGGTGACTTAAAGGCGGATAATGAGTCCGAGCCTGCTAAGCAAAGACCCAAGAGGCATGAGTCTCTTGCACCATCATCTAAGTTTCCACTTGCACTTGTTGTTGCCCTACCTGGGATTCGTCGACGGCCAGTGATTCTTGTCCGACCCGGTAAGGCTATTCCCTTCTGTCGACCTTACCGCACCCATCCCAATGGCGAGGGGGGTGGGGTGTAGCGGGGTGGGGGTTGTTGGTGATAGGAGAGAAGAGTGTAGGACCTTTTCCTTCTCGTACGACGTGGCATGGAGACATGTTATCTTCATTGTTCATTCGTATCGTAATTCTTCCCCCAGTTTTTACTTCAGACATCATATGTCTTTTGGTTATTCTTCAGAATCTTAATCAGATTTTCTTAAGGTTATCTTCAGATTCATTATCATATTCATCTAAGTTCATTCTCAGGATGTATGACCATAAGGTCTGTAATTAAAGACTTCGTATTGAGTGCAATCTCCTTGATTGGCTGTTATTCACAGTTAGGACTCTACGAGATGTGGGCTTTTATGGTGCTGGGTGAGGTCATATGCACCATTTTAATCTGTTACCCACCTACGGACATCTGAGTTATCCCTAGATCATCTTCTTGGAGGGCATATTGCGATTCATTTTCAACCTTCTGCTGTCCATATTCTCGCATGAGATTACTAGGTCCCCAACTACTTTGGTACCATCATCTACTCCTATTTCGGGATCGATAGCCCCTGCTCTTGCTGATCTTCCACCTCGTAAGAGGTTCAGAGATTCATACTCATCTAAGGTTAGCGAGGGAGCATATGGAGATTGGTACTGCTTATACAAAGGTTGTTGCAGATTTAGGTATTAGTGATGGAGTTGGAGCTCATACTGAGGATGGTATAGGTATGGGAGTTGAGGTTGCTACTAGTGATATTAGGGAGGACGAGGAGGAGTTTGAGGTAGAGGCTAGTGCGGGAGGCACGATGGAGATCACATTAGATCCATTAGTTACTAGTGGTATTTTTGAGCCCACTGGAGGAGATGCTCCTAGAATATTGAGGGTTCTCTTTATGTATAGTCATATTACATTGTACGAGTCCTTTTGATAGGATTACTAAGTTTGAGACTGCTTAGAGACAGTTGGAGGCTGGTCAGTTAGTGGCTAGCGGAGAGAGAGCTGGTTTGGTTGATAGGGTTAGGAGTCTAGGACGGGAGAACCTAAGGTTCAAGCTTTGTTGTGTATCAAGAGAGATTATGTTGATAGTCTTCTTCGTCAGATGGCACTTTCTCAAGAGGAGTTTTGTCAGATTCGTAGGGATCGTGATGATACTCAGAGGAGAATTAGGAGGTTAGAGTCACTTGTTGAGAGGCATTTGGGATTTCGCTGTTAGTTTGGTAGTATCATGGTTATGTAGGACATTAGACTGATGGTTAGGTCTAAATGCTAGTAGTAGAAATATTGTAAATCAAGTACCCCGTTATGGGATTGATTGTAACCAACTATGAAGCTTTGCTATGATATGAAAAGCTTATTTTGATTCTCTTACGTGTTCGTGTTTATTGTTATTTACTTGTTCTGGCAAAACATGTTCTATTGTATTTTCCTTTATAAATCTTATTTACCATTTATAGTAGTTATATCGCGTATCAAATCTCACCATACGTAATGTCTTGTGATGTAGAACAATGACTAACACCCGTTCCGGAATGACGCCTGCTGCAATTGAGGAAATGATCAACCGACGCGTGACAGAAGCTTTAGAAACTCGCGAGGCTAATAGGAACATTAGACTTGGGAACGGTAATGATGAGGGTGGCAATGGTAATGATAATGGTAATGGCAACAGAAATGGAGGAGGAAACAGAAATGGAAATCACAATGAGAATGATAGAGATGCTAGGCCTGTCGTTCGAGGGTGTACATACCAGGACTTCATGAAATGCCAACCACTCAACTTCAAAGGAACTAAAGGAGTTGACGGGTTGATTAGGTGGTTTGAGAAGATGGAAACAGTATTCCATATCAGCAATTTCCCAGAGAAATACCAAGTCAAGTATGCTACTTGCACACTGTTAAATGGTGCACTAACTTGGTAGAACTCACATAAGAGGACCATTGGAACTGATGCTGCATTTTCCATGTCATGGAGAGAGCTTATAAAGCTAATGGCCGAAGTGTACTGCCCAAGAACTAAAATTCAAAAGATGGAATCTGAGCTGTAGAATTTGACCGTGAAGAACAACAATTTGGCTGATTATACTCAAAGATTCCAAGAGCTTACCATGTTGTGCACCAAGATGGTTCCCGAAGAGGAGGATCGAGTTGAGAAGTTTATTGGAGGTCTCCTATATAATATCCAGGGATATGTGATTGCTGCAGAACCTACAAGAATACAAGATGTTGTTCGCATAGCTAACAACTTAATGGATCAAAAGTTAAAAGGTTATGCTATGAAAAATGCTGAGAACAAAAGAAAATTTGATAACAGCTAGAAGGACAACCGTAGGCAGCAACCACCATTCAAAAGACAGAATGTTAGAGGTCAGAATGTAGCAAGAGCCTATATGGCTGGAAACAATAAAAGAAGAGTGTATAATGGACCGCTACCTCTCTGCAACAAGTGTAAGTTTCATCATGAAGGGCCATGCACTGTGAGATGTGGGAAGTGAAACAAGGTTGGACATTTGACTAGGGACTGTAAGGCCGCAATTTCCACAACTTCTACTTAGAGGGGTCAAGTAGTGAATCAGAGAGTTTTAACATGTTTTGAGTGTGAAAAGCAAGGACACTACAGGAGTGATTGACCAAAGTTGAAAGATCAGAACAGTAGAAACAAAACTCGAAACAATAGTGGCATTGGTGAAACAAAAGGAAAAGCATATGTGCTAGGTGGAGGAGACGCTAACCCCGACTCCAACGTCGCCATGGGTACTTTTCTTTTTAACCACCATTATGCTTCTGTATTATTTTATTTGGGTTCCGATAGAAGTTTTGTGTCAACTACTTTTAGTACCTTACTTGATATAATCCCTGATACTTTAGACGTTAGCTATGCTGTCGAATTAGCTGATGTGAGAGTTTCTGAAACTAACACCGTACTTAGAGTTTGTACGTTAGGATTGCTAGGTCACCTATTCAATATTTACCTAATGCATGTAGAACTTGGTAGTTTTGACATCATCATCGGCATGGATTTGTTAGCGAACCATCATGCGGTGATCGTGTGTGATGAGAAGATTGTGCGGATTTCCTATAGAGATGAAGTTTTGATTGTCCAAGGTGATAGAAATGGCAAAGGAAAGAAGTCAAAGTTGAGCATTATATCGTGCACTAAGACTCATAAATATATTAAGAAAGGTAGCCAAATTTTTTTGGCACAATTTATGAGGAGGGAAACCGAAGACAAATCGGCAGAGAAGCGACTTGAGGATGTGCCGACTATACGGGACTTTCCAGAGGTCTTTCCAGAAGATTTACATGGATTACCACCAACACGACAAGTTGAATTTGAAATTGACTTGGTCCCAGGTGCTGCTCATGTGGCACGAGCCCTATATAGATTAACACCATCGGAACTGCAAGAACTGTCTACTCAACTACAAGAACTTTCTGACAAAGGATTTATAAGACCGAGTTCCTTACCTGGGGAGCCCCGGTCTTGTTTGTCAAAAAGAAAGATGGATCTTTTCGGATGTGTATCGATTACCGTAAACTGAACAAGCTGACTGTGAAGAATCGATATCCACTTCTGAGAATCGAAGACTTATTTGATCAGTTGCAAGGATCAAGTGTTTACTCGAAGATCGACTTGAGGTCTGGTTATCACCAACTCAGAGTTCGTGACGAGGACATTCCAAAGATGGCGTTTAGGACTCGCTATGGCCACTACGAGTTCCAAGTAATACCTTTTGGATTGACAAACGCACCGGCAATATTTATGGACTTGATGAATCGGGTGTGCAAACCATACTTAGATAAATTTGTGATCGTTTTTATTGATGACATCTTGATCTACTCCAAGAGCGAGGAAGAGCATGAAGAACATCTTAAGTTAATTTTGGAGTTGCTTAAGAAGGAAGATGTGTAGGCCAAGTTTTCGAAGTGTAAATTTTAGCTTTCAAAGGTACAATTTCTTGGTCACGTGATTGATAGTGAAGGCATTCACGTGGACCCAGCTAAGATTGAGTCAATTAAGGATTGGGCATCACCCAAGACTCCAACAGAAATTTGTCAATTTATAGGTCTTGTCGGCTATTACCGATGATTTATCGAAGGTTTCTCGAAGATTGCCAAACCTATGACTAAGTTAACTCAGAAGAGCATGAAGTTCGAATGGATCGAAAAGGCAAAAACTGCATTTCAAAGGTTAAAGCAGGAATTATGTAGTGCACCTATCTTGGCTTTACCCGAAGGTAGTGAAAAGTTCGTAGTTTACTGTGATGCTTCTCACAAGGGGTTAGGCGCAGTTCTGATGCAAAGGGAGAAAGTCATAGCCTACTCATCATACCAACTCAAGATTCACGAAAAGAATTAAACTACACATGACTTAGAACTTGGAGCGGTGGTGTTTGCTCTCAAAATGTGGAGACATTATTTGTACGGCATGAAGTGCGTTGTGTTCACTAATTATAAGAGCTTGCAACATATTCTTGATCAGAAGGAGTTGAACATGAGACAACGCCGATGGTTGGAATTGTTGAGTGACTACGACTATGAAATTCATTATTATTCGAGAAAGGCGAACGTGGTGGCGGATGCCTTGAGCCGAAAGAAATGTATTAAGCCGCTACGAGTTCAAGCTTTGGTCATGACGATTGGTCTAAACCTTCCCGTGCAAATTTTCAACGCTAAGGTTGAGGCGATAAAGGAAGAGAATTATAGAACTGAAGATTTGGGTGGTATGATTAAGAATCTAGAGCCCAGTGCCGATGGAATGTTATGTTTGAAAAATAGAAGTTTGAAACCCTATTTTGGTGAATTGAGAACTCTGATTATGCACGAGTCGCATAAGTCAAAGTATTCGATCCATCCTAAATCAGACAAGATGTACCAAGACTTGAAGAAACTATATTGGTGGCCAAATATGAAAGCTGAGATTGCCACCTACGTCAGTAAGTGTCTGACTTGTGCCAAAGTTAAGACCGAATGCCAAAAACCATCTGGTTTGTTGGTTTAACCTATGATCACAATATGGAAGTGGGAAACATTACTATGGATTTCGTTACTAAGTTGCCAAATACGTCAACTGGTCAGGATGCAATTTGGGTAATTGTTGACCGACTTACCAAATCTGCTCATTTCTTACCAATGAAGGAAATCGACTCAATGGAAAAGTTGATGAGACAATACTTGAAGGAAGTAGTCTCAAGATATGGAGTGCCAGTTTCGATTATTTCTGATCGAGACAGTAAATTTACATCTCATTTCTGGCAGTCGCTAAACAAAGCTCTAGTTACTCAATTGGATATGAGTACGGCTTATCATCTGCAGACAGATGGTCAGAGTGAGAGAACCATCCAAACGTTGGAGGACATGCCGCGTGCTTGTGTGATTGATTTTTGGAAAGGTTGGGATAGACACCTACCTTTGGTGGAGTTTTCCTACAACAACAGTTACCATACGAGCATCAAAGCTGCACCGTTTGAAGTACTGTACGGCCAAAAATTTCGATCGCCTGTCTGTTGGGATGAAGTTGGAGATGCCTAGCTTACTGGCCCAAAGATTATTCATGAAACTACAGAAAAGATCATCCAAATCAAGAAGCGTATTCAAGCGGCACGTGATAGACAAAAGCGCTATGCCGATAGGAGACATAAGCCATTGGAATTTCAAGCTAGAGATAAGGTTATGTTGAAAGTATCGCCATGGAAAGGGGTGATACATTTTGGCAAACAGGGGAAGCTAAATCCTCGTTATATTTGACCTTTCAAAATCCTTGCTAAAGTGGGAACGGTTGCATACCTACTTGAACTCCCAAAGAAACTATGTCGGGTTCATAATACTTTTCATGTTTCAAATTTGAAGAAGTGTTTCTCCGACGAACCCCTAGCTATTCCGTTGGATGAAATCCAGATTGATGACAAGCTTAATTTCATTGAAGAACCGGTCAAAATCATGGATCGAGAAGTTAAATGACTAAATCAAAGCCGCATCCCAATTGTGAAAGTCCGTTGGAAATCAAGACGAGGTCCTGAGTTTACTTGGGAGCGCGAAGACCAAATGAAGAAAAAGTACCTCATCTTTTTCCTAACCCTGCATCTGCGTCTAAAGTTACGTCTTAAGCTTTAAGGACAAAACTCTTTTAACAGGGGAAGGATGTCACACCCTGTAAATTTCAGGTCATTATTTTAAACTTTTCTGATCATTATTTTGAATTTTATACGTTACGTTTGAATTCGACGTAAAACCAGGAAGTTAACCCGCGTAAATCTAAAAAACATCATCGAACGCGTTCCGATTTCAAACTTTAATTAATTTACATGTTATATGCATTATTTTATCATATTAAAGTGTTACGTAGGTCACGTTCACTTTCATTTATGATTTATATGTTTTCGCGTACGTCGTACGGTTTTAGTGTTTTATGTCAAATGGAGACCCGGAAACCCGTAATATTTTTGTGTAAACTTTAGTTATCATACATCTCGTATTATAACATCAAATTTTCGTTCATTCCATCCCCTCTTGTCATATTTGGATGCCTAAACCCAAACCAAAACACCTTGAGCTCAAAATTAATTCAATGGCATCTTTTTTTGAAAGTCTCATGCATGTGTATGACAGTGACACATAAGAAGGTCTATCTCATGTACACATAAACATCCAAGGTCAAGACAAATGCTTGCTTACACACCTTGACCATGTTTGACTAGCTCTTAAACATAGATAATGAACCATGGTACCAAAAATTTGAAAACCATAGTCCTTATAGTTTGCCTTTGCCGAATACACCCACACCCACACTTTTTGGACATGTGGTCACCCACCCTAGTTACTTCTTATATAAACCTCACTTGTAGAGATTTAGTTCTTCCATTCATTTCCAAGCCTCTCAAAAATTTCATCTATTCTCTCTTTCTTACTTTTAGGTCTTGGCAAACAAACACCCTGTTTAGGGTTTCCATTTCTTTGATTTATTGTAAGATCCAAGCATACTAGGTTCATTTCTAAGGTTATCTAAGGTGATTACAAGTATTGGTTCATTGATTCAAGGGTTTATTTCAAGATCTACAAATTAGGGTTTGATTATTATTTGGGGTTTTTCAAGATCCAAGTCTTCCATCATCTTCTCTTACATTTCTTAAGCTTGTTCTTCATTTTGTAAGCTTACTTTGAAACTTATGCTTTCATTTCTACTTTCATTCAATATTTACTTATGTTCTTGCATAGATATATAAAGTCCTATGGTGTTTGTGTTAATTTTTCTAAAAGAAATGAAATGGGTATGTTAAACAAGGAAACTTTTATAAATCTTTTATACAAATATTGTGTTTAGGGTATAAGCAAAGTGATTAGTGTGTTGAACGATTTGTGGGGATGAGATTAGACTAGGTTAAGCGTGGTTTTTGTTGTGGATAGTTGTGAACAGAGATCAAGATAGATTAGGCACTATTGTGAAGTTTGATGTGATTTTTGGGAGCATTTACGAAAAATAATGTTGTTGATCCATTTTTATTTTGAGGTTATCGGACACTTAAGAATGTTTTTTTAGCCGTAAAGGTAGTTTTTGGAGAGCTCATTTCGGGTAGATAGATTTTAATATATTATACACTAAAATCGGACTTAAAACGGCAAAATAATTAATGTTGGTGCTGATGTGAATAGTAAATTGAGTTTTTGGACACTTTTGGGATGATTTGAGCTTTTAAAACATTAGTGAAACATATAGTAACACATATATATTAATTAGGATCATTAGAAATGTCGTTAACATATTTTAAGGAAAGCGTTAAGGTTTCTAAAAATAGTAAGTTTAGTGAATATTAATTAGGTAGACATGGAAATTAAACCAAAGCACGTTTTGTTAATTAAGCCAAAGCACAAACACTCATGGATGACTTTTTTCTCTTATAAATGATTCGTACAAGTTTCGTATACTTTTCGTCTTTCTAAGACGTGTCATTGATTTAGGTCGCAAGCAGGACCTCTTGGCATTATATCTCTTTATTGATTATTATCTCATCATATGCAAAAGGTGAGTTTATAGCCCCACATTTTACTATTTCTATTTTACTACTTTGGGTGAGAACATTGCTTATTTTTAAACTATGGACAAAGTTACTGTACGTTACCTTTTCCTGATTACGTGTTGCCTAAGTTGCGAATAGACCATTAATGCATGAACTATCATGAACCGTTAATTTCTTAACCGACCGTACTGGTTAAGTAAGCATGAATGTTGTAAATAGATCTATTTGGACTAATTATCCCTATCTAGGTAAGTAGCGCTTATTAGATTCGGGAGACACGAACAAATGGATATATACCATGTTGGATTTTACTAGGTGATCTTGCTCAGATACCTCTAGGACAGTTATTTTCTTGATTGGCATATAATATGCTTCTTTGAATTAAGCCTCGGTGTCATGAGCTTAGCACAACAGTAAATACTTTTTATGTGAAGTTGTATATGTTATAACTGTTACATGTGTGTTGTGAACTTGTGGTCCACTTTTAATACTAAATTCAAACCTATGAATTTACCAACTTTATGTTGACTATTTTAAGCATGTTTTCTCAGGTGCTTAGTTGGATTATTCTTGAGGTGCTAATTGATGTTGCATGCATTGTCGGGTGTCTTTCAAGAATATTAAATCTTTAAATTTTCAATACTCGTTGTTTTAAAAACATTTTATGGTTCCGCTGCATTTGTCTTAAGCTTCCACTAAAACTATTTCAATTATGTTAAGAATATTGTAAGACTTATTTCGTTTTTAATCAAAGCAATGAGTTATGTTTTATCAAACGTTCATATAGTGGTCGTTTACTTGATCTTGTGTGATGTATATTATGACGTCATGCCCCCGGACACGTGTTTTCGTCTAGGCCTCGTTTGGGGGTGTGACAAATTTTCTGAGTGGAATAGACATTACGCTTGGAAATTTTGTTTACTTGAGATATACTAAAGCTTACAACTTTTTCCCTAATGCTTGATCCCCTTTTTAGCATCTTTATCATACGCATGTTTAATAGTACTCCAAAGTGTAGGGGTCATGTCTTCAATTCCCATAATCTCATACCAAGTTGCTTTTGTCTTCGTGATAGACGTAGTGTACGTTTTCTCCATGTCGAAAGTTTTTAGTTACTCCAGATCGTTGTTGAAGAAGTAATCAACAGAAACGGTTAGATGGCCAGGGCGACCTTACAGGGGAAGAGGTTTGGACAAGTCGAAGGGGTAACAATCTCCTTCTGGGTTGTTTCAATCAAGTTTGTCTGTCAATGTATTGAAACACTCTTGGAAGTTGTACTCAAGTTCGATGCTACTAGTGCATGTGCCTTTTAACAGATTGTAGGCTGGTCCTAATAAGAGATCTTAAGTAAGATTGTCTATCTTGAGTAGATTCAACACATACTTAGAGAAGTCAATCGGAGTGCCCATTAGATCATTGAATGTGAGAGGATCCTTTATAGGGGAGACCATTTGATTGAACCAAGGTTATTCAGGTTGATCAAGTACAACTTGACGCTTGTTCCAATCCAGATCAGGAGTAGGAGGCCATGGAGATTGTTTGAACCAATCAGGGTTCGGAGTCTTTATTGTCTTAGGTTCTAAAGTATTTTGTGGTTGATCATCATCACAAACCACATCTTTACCCGCAGTGTTGACTGCATCATCCATTACCACCTCAGTAATTGGTTCTTCAACCTGTTCCTTTACAGTTAGAGACTTACCAGTTTTAGAACTTTTTGATGGAGCTTTACCTTTGGAGATTTCCTTGGTGGTGGATGGTTTCTTGGAAGACTCTGACTCTTTGATTCTTCTCCTTTGTGTCTTCTTACCCTGGTTTGGTCCAGCTGAAGGGTCTTCATCCTCATCATCATTATCGTCATCATCATCATCATGTTGTCGTTTATGATTCTTTACTGTATCAGCAACTCCCTTATCCATGGCATTTTCATCCTCTATCAAATCTTCCATGAGAGCATGGTATAATGCATGATTAGTAGGATTTCTTTTGAAAGATTTATTTTCGTGCATGGCTTGGTAGAGAGCGCTTTCAGATCATACTCTTTGAGTGATGCCTTGTCAGTAGACTTAATTGTATACTTCAGCATATTTTGCTTCTCAGCTTGTTCCTTCTTGATCTTGAGAATCTCTAAAGCACTTTTCTAAGATTCTTATGTTGTATCTGTTGTTGTTGACTGGATCTTGCTTGTCTCTGGAGTTGGCATCACAGAGTGTTTCTGAATAAGGTCTGCATTGTGTCTTTGTAGCACCTTATAAAGTAAATCATCAAGTTTGGTTCTAAGATAATTGTCAATAACCATTAGAACTTGTGACTTAAGAGCAGTAAGAGCTTAGACACATCCTTTTTTAATTTTGCAACTATTTGTTGAACAGCGGTGAGTGCATCGGATTTAAGGACATCAGTGGTGATAATTGGAGCATCGTTTGTTATTGGTGGTGTAGGGATTGGCGTTGTTGATTTTTGAGGTACGGGTGGTATGGTAGAGTCAGATAGAGGAGGTAGATTTGTTAAAGGTGCTACTAAAGGAGATTCTTGTACGGGTGTGAAGACTGAGGGCTTAGAAATCATAGACACTGGTACTCTAAGTACGGATGGAGATTGGATATGTGGAACTTCAGATTGGATCTTGATATCTAATAGCGAGTTGATCTCAACATCTATAGTATCCTTAAAAGTACCAATTAAAGAAGTATTAGAAGAAAGTTTAAGAAATTAATCACCAAAACCTGAAGATACAGATAAGTTGAAGCTTGTTTGAGGAAGTTCAGCTTTCTTGGCATCATCCTTTACTTCTTTATTCTTTTTGTTGATCCCAACTTAAGATCGATTCCTTAGCTTGTAAAGGTTAAGTTACTTTGGATATATCCAAAACAACTATGGTAGAAACTTTGTGAATACTAAAGAGTATGCGGAATCTACTCTTTAATACTTAAAAGAATATTAATGAAACAGTAAATTGTATGAACAAAGATATTACTAAGAAGCTCCAATATTATTATTATCAATAATACGAGTACTCTGTGTAGTACTAGGGTTTACAACCTTGAAGCTATATATCAAAAATGTATATATAAAACCATAACCTAGGATCTCCTTTTATACACTAAGGAGTCCTTTACAAGATAACTACAAATCTTCTATAATATTAATCTTATACGTATCTTTCTAAGTTTATAAGATATACACCGAATAAGTCAATACTAATCACTTGACATGTCTTTATCTCTTTAGTAATCTTAATCTTCATCCAGCAGTCTTAAGTCCTTCAGCAGTCTTAAGTTAGTACTGGCAGTACTAACTTACTCTAGCTGTACTAACTGGTTAGTACTGTCAGTTGTAACTTGAGTAGTACTAACTCTTGGCTTGGCAGTACTAAGTATGAAGACCTTGTTCTCTGAGAGGATTCTTCCAAACACTTCATCTTCTTGGTCTTTCAACCTGCATGAGTATCTTCCTAAGAAGTTCTTTGGATATTTCATTATTTTGATCCACCAAGAGCTTTGCGACCAACATCAATGTAAGAGTTCCCCTTGACAATGGATACTCCTTCTCTACCAGCATGTAGATGTCGATTCCCTTCTCTGTTGACACATGATGCACTCCACATGAATCATATAACCTCCAAGTTACATCATGAATATGCTTTTGAAGCTTCCATAACTCATCATCTGTATCTGGTTCAAATAATCTCTTCAACTCAACTGGTGTATAGTTTTATATACACAATAAAATATACTATAAAATAATATTCCACAAGAGCAATTGAGAAAATTCCCTAAGGAAAATTCACTCTCAAAAATATATAATATAATATATAATACGTATATTAAACCGGGTAAATATGTTCACCCGGGTCGTTTCCCCAACGACTAGTGAAATTGAATCCTCATTTAAGTCCGGATTATGATTTGAATAAAGCAACGATATTTTTGATTATCTATATCTACTAAATAAAAAGCAACAATTAAAAATTGAACAATTTAAAGGCAATTAAACATTTAAAACGATTAACGGGAAACAAATATAATGCGACAAATAAGCAAGTAAACTAATTTTAATCCCTAAAAATGTAAACTAAAATTCTAAACCTAAATTAGGATAAAAGAAAATTTTAAGAAAATTAAAAATATTTTTTTTAGATTATTTTTGAATTTTTTATTAATTAAAAACTATTTAATGTTAATTAAATCCTAAAAATAAAAAATAAAAAAATAATTGAAATTATATTTTTCCTAAGTAAAATAAGTAAAAAGAAGATTTTAGAAAAAGAAATTACTATTTTTGGCTTTTTAGATTAAAAGATATGATTTTTCTAAAATTAAGAACTATAAAAATAATAAAATTATTAAAAATAGAATCCTAAAATTTTTATAAAAATTATACTAAATAAAGAAAATATGCAGAAATTTAATAAAAATAAAAGCCCTAATTTTTACTTTTTATTTAAACCTTAATTAAACTAATTGAAAGCTAAACCCTAATTATTAATAAAAATAGTAAATTTAACTAAAACTTAACAAAAGACTTAACTAAGGACTAACTATGCAAATACTAGAGGGACTAACGGAGCAAAGATACTAACTGATGAAGGACTAACTGAGAATCAATTAAAAACTAAACATTACAAAACCAGTCCCTGAGGATCTAACCCGACTTCAAATTAAATTCAAATAAGCCTTAAAAATAAGGTGAGAACAAAATGTGATTATTAAAATATAAAAACTTTCAAAAGCAAAGGTGTATGTTGTAAAGATGTATGTGTGAACAAATACTTCAACAAAAGCACTTTGGTCTGAAAAAACCAATAATAAGTCAAAAAGATAATTATTTATAAGCTATTTACAGATGGTAAATATACTTGTGCCTAAGTTTTTAACTTAACAGGCTTATAAAAATGATCTTTTTAAACTCAAATAAAGAGTAAAAATGTTGTTTGTGGACTGCTATTTGATATGTATTAACTATAATTGAAAGGAACTAGCTTAATGATACTAGGCTTATCTGAATTAAGTGGGCAAAGATGCTAAGTCAGAAAGTAACGTGAATCCGTAGAAATACAATTTAAAGCTTAAAAGCTCAACAAAGCAAATTTCAAACTATAATGATTTTTGAAAATTAATATATCTACTTAATCACTATCTATGTAAGCTTATAAATTCAACTTCCATAAGCTAGAATGTCCCAAATTTTAAGATTCTAACTTATACTTACTGTTTTTGGTTAATTTTAGTTTTCTTTGTTGAAATCTTTGAAATTTGACAGCTAAATAAGTATTAAGATAAGCTAAGAATGTGATTTTAAGAACTTAATCTTTTACTATACTATAACTAAACTATAAGCTATGTGAATTTTAGATCCTAAATCCTAGAAAAACTTACCTAAAAATGAACCAAAAAGTTATAGCAGTAGTAACTGTGTCTTACTAATGCTCCTTTTGCCAAAAATGATCTAGAAATAAATGCAGGCCACTAAGGTGGAAACCTATGCACTAAACACACTCAATAAGAGTGTTAAAAACAAGAGCAAGCAAAATCCAAGCCTTTAGAGGCTTGGATCAAAGTTTTATAAGTAACAAAAAAAATCTAAAAATGCCCTGGTGCAAAACTAAGAAAAATAAACTCAAACTTTTTAATTATTGAAAACTAACCTATAAAAACTGAATTACTACTCATTTTAAATGAGAACACAGATGACTCAAACAAATTGCACACCTTAATTTGACTTTTGCAGGTCAAACCAGCCTATGCCAAACACCCCTTATGAATTTGACAGATTCTTATAAAGCTTTGAAAATGAAATCTAACTATTAAAACCATAAAACCAGATAATAACTAGCTTATATCAAACCTATTTAACCTAAATCAATCAGCTAAATAAGCAATAATTCTAAGGTTTAAACTATTTTCTACTATTTTTGGATTTTATAGTTTTTAATGACAGAAATTGAAACTATGAAGATCTAAGTATTTAAACTAAAGGTAGATGATGAGACAAAGATAATAAGCATAAATAAACACTAATGAACACAAATAAGCAGATTTCTTAAGCAAATAAGCAATCTATAAGCTAATAAGCATTTTACTACCTAGAATTTTAAAGGACAAAAGGAAATTAAAAGAAAACTTACCAAAAACCTTTAGCTCAACAAAAGGTACCCAAATAGGGCAGCTACAAGCTCCCTAGCTTATTAGATAAGCTAGGGTAAAGTCCATTTGGTCCTCCATTTCAACCAACTTCCAAGAGCTTTCCTCATTCATTTACAAAGGTAATAAGGTAAGATATTAAGCTGATTTAAGGTTTAAGTAGGATTAAGTCTAGTTAAACCCAATTTCAGCTTATAGACTGAAAAGGGCTTATTGAGAGCTTATTGATCTTAGCTTATTTAATAGGAAAAAGTGAAAGCTTATGAGATTAGGTAAAAGAGCTTAAGAGAGATTAAAACAACTGAAATTTCATTATAATAAAGCTTGTTTACATTAAGAAAATTACAAGGATTTAAAGCTAAATTAAGCTAAAAAGAAATTAAGCTAAAACTAAGACCTAAGCTACGTGTGTGTGTGTGAAGAGTGAAGCTCTATTTATAGCCATTTGGTGAAGCTTCCAGACCCTCTAGCCTTGCTCTCCAATCTTTTAATCTCAGCCAATCATTTCTTCAATCATTTGAGGGCTTTTGTAAGCCGTTAGATCATTTGTGTGCACCTCAGGATTGCCAAGCTGTCATTCCTTGATGTGACAGCTTGTGCTTCCTTTGTGAGTGAGTTTAGTGCAAAACCCACATATATTTGTGCTTTCACCATTGCTACGTGGCTTGGAACTTGAGAGAGGTTAAGAGATGCTTTGATTTGACCCATTTGACCCTGCCATTTCATTGTACTTCACTTGAATTGACTTAAGAACCCTTTGATTTTCATTTGCCCTTTGTTTTACCATGGTGAAAGTTAGAGACGATGGATGAATAGTAAATGGATCTTCGCGCATTTTTATAACTAAAAACGGGTGTAAAATTGGTTTAAACTTTGGGAAGTTGGCAATTTGAGTCCCTCTCTTTCTTTCTACTCTTTTTAGTTATAAATAACTTTAGGAAAGTGCAAGTTCAGCCCTTGTTGTTTTAGGGAAAGGGAAATGGGCTAGGTTAAGTGGGCTTTTGGATCCGGGTAAGGCCCATTTGGGTTTAGGGACCATTTATGAATTTTTCTGAAAGTTGAGGGGCTAAAGTGGAATATTTTGGGTCTTGTTGACTTTTGTTGACCATGATTTGACCACTTTGACTGAGGGTTTGACTTTTCTTGCTTCGGCTTTAATTCTTTGGCTTCTTTTTGTACTCTTCTGATTCTCGTGTCCGTGCTTGCCCGTTTTTAACTGTTTTCTTGTGATTTTTGATTTATCCGTAACTGCATACACAAAACATAAATACAAGCATATTTTTGCCATTTTTGGTCTGTTTTGGGTTTAATTGGGTTATTTAAGGTACAAACGGATATGTGTATTTAACACTTATCAAAATTCCCCAAACTAAACGATTGTGTGTCCTCACGCAATATCACATGCCTTATAACCAAATACCTCGAAACTTCCCCAAACTAAACCTTTGAAAAATAACCATAAACCCTTCATTGTTGATTTTGAAAACCTCCAAGAACTCATTCAACCCGCGTTTAATCACTAATGTATACTTGTTTTCATGCGTATTTGATGCGGTTTTTGTAAGGGACTTCTATAAGAACTTTTACAACTCTTTAGGCAGAGTACCTAACCGTTGTTGTAGTAGTATAGGCAAGACTCGGGGGTTGTTATCGTTCTCTAGGAGAATAGGTTGGGAAGGATTGATCATGGTCTAACAGAATTCTAGGGGTTGAGAGAAGATGATTTTTATATTTTTATATTTATAAGAAAGCAGGTAAATCATATGTTTGAGAGGTTTGGTTTGTTTCAGCTATTAAACTAATTAATAAACTACACTAATGGTGATAACAATATTATAAAAAGATTGTATTTATTTAATCATGTATTACTCCCTAGATTGCTTCTCCTACTGTTGTTGCTTTGTCACACTTGTGATGATCTATGTAATTATTTACTAAGTCATGAATGAATTACATGAACCCGCCGTCTATTTAATATTCCGTTGAGGCAACGCACAAGTAAGGTAGTATGCAGACTATTACAAGGCCCCCAAGAGTATATTAAATGCATTTGAAATATATTAAAAGTGGATCAACCATATTAGGGGGCAAGGTAGTATAAAGACTGTTACCTGATGGTATCCTTTCTACACAATCATGTTTCCCTAGACATATCAACAGTGATACAAACAAAAGCTGGTTTTTTAAAGCATAATATGCATATTCATCACAAGAAGCAACATCACTAAGATCAACATTCTAGATTTCATACAATCATAAATGAACACAATAAGAAGCTTAGCCAAGCATGTTAAAGATAAAGCAAGAACAACAACGAATCAAACAACAAGACATATTGAATGATTAAGATAGTCTTACTTGATTTAAACATGAATGAAGAGTTAGAATAGGGTTTGAAGCCATAAATTCTTCATAATAAGCTGTCAATCGAACTAGGGTTCGATTATCCCTTTTTACTCTAAAGTTACATACTTAAAACCTTAATTTCGGGTTTGTATATATAGATAAATCGCTGCGACGGCATCGCGTTTTAATCGTGACGCCATCGTGAGTAGAATCTTCTAGATCTGCATGTAAGTCGATGCGTTGCTGACGCCGTCATGAAAGATTGTGACGCTGTCACTATATGGGTTGTGACGGCGTCATGTAGAACTGGTGATGACGTCTCCAGGCTCTGTGAGCACAAATCTTCAAGAGTCTTGGTGTTGGTCCGTAATCTTGTCTGTTTCTTCTCTAAATGAGCCCAAGTCACGTGTATTTCTTCCAAATACCTTCCAAATACTAAATACCTGAAAGGGAACGATTAAGTACCTACTTTGGGCATAATTGCATGATTTAGGGGGTTAAACGACCCTAAAAAATGTATAAAATGACACCTCATTAAATACCCCTATACTTGAGATTTGCTTGTCCTCAAGCAAATGGGTTTTCTACCTAGACAATAACAATATGAGGATCATTTAACCTACTCTTTAAAAGTATTTTACAACACAACCTTCTAGACCTAGTAATTAACAGAACGAAAAATATATACTAGCACCTCACATAAGTGTTTGGGTTTCTCTCTTTCACTCGGGTGTAAAGCTTTAAATTTATAATACTAGTTTTATCCGATTTCCAACTAACACACGGGTAAAGTATAAACCCCCGTTTATAGTATAGGTTTAAGGTAAGACCAGGTTGTTCTATAGGATTGGTAATTCTTAGAAAGGGTCGATTATATTACGAAAGGGTAAATCTTATAGACTGTCACTATCTAAAGATTCTAAGGAACTTCAAGATATAAGATGTTGTTGTTTGGGAGAACTGGAGAATAAAAATAGATAAACTTGGATAGATAACGGGTTTAAGAATGAAGGTATATTCGATTAAAGAAACGGGTAGTTTGCTAAAATGATTGTCTATTTATTATAATTAAAAATCCTTTCGGCCTTTACTTTTGATTACAAAAATGCTTTAAGTTCAATTCAAGCTTGGAAATAATAAATATAATCTATCTTAACCAAGTTCGTTAGTCCATATGGTTTAAGCCTTAAACCATCTTATACTCGGGTTAATAATCATTTTGTTAGCCAATCCTCACAAGTCAAAGATCTAGTTTTCATAGACAAACAACTTGGAAATCAGGCATTTAGCCGGAGTCTTTCGACCTATATCCGGGCTAGAATGATGATCAAATGACTATTAAAGAATCCGGGTATAAAAACATCAAGTTCATATTAACAATTTCCAAAATTCATTAGTTCATCCAAGTTTAATCCATAATTCCCTCATGATTCCCAAAAAAACATGTTAAACTACTCCATATTCATAAATTCAAAACAAATAACAAGCATGAACAATTCAGAATTCATAATAATAAAGTAGGAAAACGTGTTAATACCAAACTAAATAGCAAAATATATTAATTCTTCAAGAGTTTCCTTCGAACAATAATTCTAACAACCCGAATAAACACTATAACTTCTTCTTAACACAACCTTCTGAGATCAAATGGTACTTTTGGTATGTGCTTAATTACACATACCTTTTACCTTTAAAATCGACCCTATACGACCAAAAATGCACATAAAATGCCATAAATATGCCTGTTTTTGTGTTTATGCTGTGTAGGTACCGGATATTCACTAAAGGACAAAAACAAAGCTAAACCAGACAAAACTGAGCACGGATTTGGAAAGAGCGCGAAAAACTGAGGCCAAGGGTTCAAAAGGATTGAAAACGGAGCTAAAACGGAAATTTTCGGATCGACTCGACGACGTTTGTGCAATTAATGAAGTCAAGACGAAGTCAAAGTCAACCCTGGGACATGGTGTTGGAAAGAGAATCAAAAACCGAACCCGAAAATCTAAATTTCTAAAAAAGGGCCCACCCGTACCCACCTAGTGGGCCCGGATCAGCCCACTTTATTGAAATAACAAAGCATTTAGTCCAAACAAGCAAAAAACCCTTTTTTATAATTACCGGCCCAATACCATTTAAACCAACCGGGACCAACCCTTTTTAAACCACTTACGGGTTGTTTACACCACTAGGTCTGTGTGACTGCATATGCATATGGTATCAGCATTGGGGTCCTAACCTGCCAAAACTATAAACCTTTCCCACCACTTGGGACTAACTTTGCAAGAAACATATATGAGATGATAGGATAATTGTGGCAAAAAACCAAAATCTCCCTGAGATCACATTTAGATACTATTTATCTTTTTTCCCACTTTCCCGCCAAATCAACCCCTCACCCTCTGTCACTTTCATACACCTTGGACACTGTTCCCAAACGTCCAAAAATGTCACCACCACCTATCCCCACCCCACATGGGCTGTTATCTTAGTGCATCCAATCACACTTTTGGCCTAAGAACAATTAACAGGTTTGAGAGTTTAAGTGCGGCTCCAAGATAATTGAAAGGCCAGGATGAAGTTTCTTTCCTTCACATCACAAACACAACAACACAAATGAATTGAGGACACTAGCTGCATTATAAAGAAGAAGACTAGTTTCTGAACAGTAGTGGGACTAGAAGTAGGTGTAGTTAGTAGTTTAGTGTTAAGTATTGTTGTAATTTTCAGCTTATGTGGTTTTAATTTCTCAGCTTAATGTACCACAAAGTTTCAAGTTTATTGTACTCAGTTTTCTAGTGTGTAATCAGCTTTCTTTTATTTAACTGTTTTTTATGTTTAAGCTTTTTAATCTCTCAAATGTTTACTACTGTTCCAAAAGCTCAGCTTATTTCTCACAAGTCTATAATCTTGTGATGGAGTTTAATTAAACCTTAATCATACTTAGAATTTAAAATTAGATACAAACCTTTGCTAATTGGACTTTTTGGACTTTTAGAAGGGAGGCCAATTATGGAAGGGTCTCCAAGGACTTAACTGGTTTATCAAAGATAAGCCAGAGCTGTTGAGTAGCTCCTCGAGCCATTTTTGCCTTTGTTAAGCTAAGGTTGATGTAAGTTTCCTCTTTACTTTTCTATCTAAATTTTCAGCTTATAAACTGCTTATTTTAGCTTTTCTATTGCTTATTTGAGCTTAACTCTGTTTAATTATGCTTATTCCTTGCATTTTATCTTCTATCTTTAAAATCCTATGCGTTAGATCTTAATTTTCTTAAATGCGCTTTTCATGATCTGTCATTAGCTTAATTTCATAGCATAGTCCTTAGCTTTGGGTTTCTAGCTTATTAGAAAGTTTAAATAAGTTTAATAGTATGGTTAGTGTTTGCTTATTATCTGGTATTCAAGGTTTGATTATAAGTTTTCAAATTTTTAAGCTTAATAGGATAATGAAAAATTCTGAGGGAGTGTTTGGGTCAACAACACTAACCATTGGTTAGTGCTGTTATTGACCTTGTGGTCTTTTATTTTTGCTTCTAGTCTCTCATTTTAGTTAGATTTAATCAGTTTTTAAGATAAAATTAGAGTTGTTAAAGTTTTCTTAAGTTGCATTTTAAGATATTTAAATCTGTCAAGTAGTATATGCATTATCAGTTTTAATCATTTCTAGGTATTGTTTTTTTAGAGTACTCTTAGTTTAGAGTTATAAGTAGGCTAAAGTAGGTTCATAGGTCTGCATTTCTTTGTTTTTAAGTTTAGCTAAATCTGGTGCATTTTGCTAGCAGGGAGCTTTTTGGAATATGATCTCTTTTTTCAATTGACAAATTCAGAGGGTAAACTTTAGAGATAGGTTTTAAAAATTGTTTTCCTGGTAGATTTTGTATCAAAAATTTACTGTTTTCAACTAGTTTTAAAAAAGTCAGCTTTTAGCTTATCTAATTTTAAGCTACAAGTTGGCAAGTTTTTAAGCAAAGCAAAAATTTCTTTTGTCACTCAGTTACAAAAGCAACTTACAAAAGCAACTTTCAAAAGTAAGTCCTCTTAAACGTTCAGTTTTCAAAAATTCAATTTAAAAGCTTTTTCTAAGAGTCCTCAAGCTGTTCTTTCATAAAAAGTTAAAATTTTTCTTAGAAAAAAAACTCTTTTGGTTGTTTAACTTTATGCTCAAAGGCGTGCTTGTGTGTTTTGTTTTAAAAAAAACTGCATAAGTGCTTTTTTAGTTTTTCTGGTTTTTTGCTTAGGATTAATGTGCTTTATTTCTTTTATCCTAGCTTATAGGTTAGGTTAAGCTTAGATTTTTGCTTATAGTCCCATTCTGTTTAGCTTAGTTTGCTTATTGAGTCTTCCAAATTAAAATTAATTGTAAAAAGATTTGTACCTGTTCATGTTTTAAGCTGTTAAACAGCTTATTAAAAAGCTTTTCATCAAAAGTTCTTTTAGTAAAATTGCTGGTTGTTAGCTTATCTTTAAGTTTGTTCTTTTAAATTTAAAAAAAAAAGTTTTAACCAAAAAGAGAGGGGCCAGGACTCGAACCTGCGACCCTCCCTTTAAACACACACACACTTAACACTATGCTACATTAGCTTATCCAGTTATCCTTTACACAATTTATTATATAAGCCCGTTTAGACTTATAAGCCCACAGCCACTAAACAGCTTATTAACGGCTTTTTAATAAGCTGTTTTTCAAGTTTTAGATTTTTCTTAGGATTCTTGTAGTATAACTTATTTTCCCTGAATTTTTCATAATTTTTCATATTCGTTTACCATTTTTAATCATTTATTTTTATTTAAACAGTTTTTTTAATTATAATAAATTAAATAAAAATCAAAAAAATATTTTTCTTTTTTAGAAAATCTTATTTTATCAGTATTCACTTAGGAAAAATAGAAAATCTTTCGTAGGGTCATTTTTGCAAAAATTTAATTTTTAAAGAACGGGATTCGATCCCGTTCTCTTTTCTTCGCGTTTTTAATTCAAATTAACTCCGTTTTTAATCTAGTTTTTTTATTCTTCCTTTTTAGTCACTATTAGCTTTTTAAAAGTAAAAAATTCACTTTAGGTTTAAAATTTAATAAATTAGGTTTTTAGTCGCGTCCGTTTTTAATGCCTGTTTCCGTTTTCGCGTTTTATCTTTAATTTCCTTTAATTGAATGTTCTCGTAGACTTGTTTTCCTTTTAAGCCTTTTCATTTATTTTCCACGTATAAGTATTTTAAGTCAATCACTTGCCTTTTATGCTTTCCCGTAGTTTTAGGCTTAAATTCCCGTTTTCGCGTTTTTCTTAAATTGTTTTCATTTAGGGTTTTCTTTTATTAATGTTTGCATATTATTCATAGTTTTAGATAATCCAATCATTATCTTTCCCATTCAAGCATTATATTCAAACCGATTCTCGATTTTCAAATTCACGCCTCGCCAGGAAGAACGACCCGGGTCCGGTTTTAAACTTTGTGGATAAGAAGTTGAGAAAAGAAACCGTACTCCCGGTTTATACAAGGATTTATTGATTTTTGAGATTATCCTTATTATATATTTATATATATTTATATTTATATATTAAAGTTTAGTTCCAAACCAATCAATTTTTGGCGCCGCTGCCGGGGAGGCTGTGAAACGATTTTCGTGTTTGTTTGACGATTAGTGTTTGAAGACCCTTCCCTCGTGAAGTTAATTTTCCCGTTTGTGAATATTTTCTTTTATTTATAAAAATATAAAACACAAAAATATTTTTCATTTTCTTTTATTAGTATTAGTATAATATAAAACTAAAAAAAAATCAAAAAAATCAAAAATATAAAAACATTATCCTTAATTATCAATAAAAATCATCATCAATATAATGCTTTCAACTGAAGCATTATCATAATAAGTTCCCGAACAAAAGATTTAAAACTTGCCTTTGTGTCCACTTGGAAATAGGATAACCTTTAATTGATAAATAAACTATAAGAGGGGTATAAGGAGGGTTGTTCCGAAGAACTACGACCCGAAAGGAGAAGGTTTTTAATAGCTTCGCGCTTTCCCGCTTCTCCGCTCCTTTGTGTGTTTTTCTTTTAAAGAGCTACCGTGATACGAGTTGATTATTGGTTTAAGTTGTCTTATCTCATTTTGTCCGTTAATAAAATATGTTGCTTAAAAAATTCGAAAAGCCAAAAATAATCTTCTTTTTCTTCTTATCCATTTAATTCTTTTCTTAACCCTCAATTGTTTAATTCTTATGGCGTCACTCAATCGTCGTTCGAATCACCTTTACGCGATTAAAGAGTGTTCGTCTCTTTGTGGATAATTTGTCACTAAAGGAATGTGGTTATCCAAAAGGGAGTCTTGAAGACAAGATTCTTGTTCCCATACCCGACTTGTCTCAACGACCCCTTAAAATTGAAAAAATTTGTCTCGATTGTGGAGACCCGGTTCATGGTCTATATTGTCGACAATGTGCTCTAATACGAAAGACATTGGAGGAAGTTTTTCAAGACTTCCAAGACACTTCCAAGTCATCCAATAACAGCACTAACTGTTTGTTAATACAAGAAGCATTCGTTTAGTCAAACAAGGGCCCGGTGTAATTCTTCCACAAAGTCCTCCACAAATTAAAACATATTTGTTGTTACGACGTTCGGTGATTTGTTTGTCTGATTTCCTTTGTCAATGATGTACTTGTAAGTCTTTGTGGCGAAAGGTGTCTTATTGGTTAAATTGATCAACCGCAAAATTCCGATTATCTTCTTATTCCTGGAACCATGCTACAATCAAAACCTTGATGAGATCCTTACAAATTTTGCAAAGTTTGAACATAACTATGTCTTTTTTGGTACGTGCCAGACAATGTGGTTGTAATGATTATGATGGAGTTTGTTTTCTATTAGGTACTGTTGGAAATGGAACACAAATCAATTTTCATCCTCTGTAATCTTATGACGATTCTCCAGTGTGCAAACCATCTCCACAAAACCTCCATACGTACCCAACTCTGTGTGTTAAGTTGGAACGATTATCAATAGTTAATATTGTCACCTCAAGTCCCGTTTTGTCTCATAATCATGACCCGTGTTCAATGCACACTTTCATTATTTTCCATAAACTTCCACGAGTTTTCAAACAATTTTCTTGTTGTGGAGATTGTGGGGGACCTCATAAATATACGAATGTCAACCAATGAATTGAAGACTATTTTCATGAGCAATAATTTCTTGCTATGATTTTTTATTTTTTTGGTTGTGACCAATTGTTTCCCCCGCTTTATTCGCTCTATCATCCAATCTCCAATGTTTATTAATAGCCTTTTTAATCTCAATAAATGACTTTCTCAATTCTTAAAACTAGCTTATGGAGCTATATGTCTTCCCGAGGTGATATGTTCGGTCAATGTAGCGAAGAGAGGAATGATAGAAATGCGATTTGCGGTAATAGAGAATGGGTGGTAATAGATAGCGATTGGATGATTCTCATTTGACTTTGTTGTTGAAGTTGACTTTTTCTATGAGCATTCAAACACCTATTACCAACAAGGAGCCCGTTATCTCTCTAACGTATGGGGGATGAGCATCTTGACACTATTCTGACAACGAATTCGGACGAAGTATTAAAGTCTTGTTTATTTTGTGTTGATGTACCTTGTCCCATCACAGTGTGTCCTGTGGGTATTCCTGACATCGATTTTATTGTGTGATGTGCCTCTTTGTAACTATCCTACCAATCTTGATGCTTTCAAAGAACATTAGAGACTATCATCAATTACAACGATGATTCTCTTCGAGTGATGACGTTCTTATGAGAACATCGATTTTGTCGATGTTCACTCTCCCGATTATAGATCGTAGCTTTGAGGTTAGTGAGATTGTTATCCAGGGAAGTTTGGAAGGATTGATACCGATATTTTATAACAATCAAAGACGATGATCCTTCGTGATAAAATTGTTTGAATTCAATCTTATTATTGCTAAACATCGGAAGCATTAAAAAGATTAATCCTGCTCTATCTTCCGATATTATGACCAAGTCTCCCTCCACATCTCTTAATCTTTTCTTAGAGGAGACTAACACCTTTGATAATTCTTTACCCGAATCTGAAACTTTCTGCTTTGATTTGGAAGAGATTAGTAGTGGCAGTCCCACTACTCATTCTGATCACTCTCTTCCAGATTATAAAGCTTTCTATTCTAATGACGATCATATTGAAGAGATTAGTGGTGGCAGTACCACTACTCATCATGATTTCTCTCTTTCTAAATATGATTCGTTCATCTTTGATCTTTCGATCAATCCATTTCCTCCTGCCGATAGGAGTGATTTTTATCATGAGGAGTTCGCCGATGAACTCGCTTACATCATATCTCCATCGAAGTATGATCATTTCTGCTTTAAGATTGAGCCCGAGCTGGGCCAATTATTATATGGGATGTGGTGAATGAAATTTTCACAACAAGTATAACCAAGAGTTCATGTTGTTATAATGTTTTAATCCACCATCCCACCCTTCACATGGATATGGATTTCATACTTTTAAGTGAACCTCTCTTCGCTTAGATTGTATGGATCTTTCTTCATTTCTCACGTTCCAGTTGCCCTCCATATTCTTCTCTCAATGTGGGGACATGAAGAATGATACCATTTTTGACCCCGGCATCTCCATTTATCATTCTTTTATGCCGGATGTATCTCATCGGAGTGGAACTTTCATGAAATTCAATGTTTATCCAAACCACTTGAATGAAAGTCCGATGGAGATTTTATCTTCCACTTGCTCCCCCATGGGAATCCAATTGAATTTCGGGGTTCGTGTCGGAGCTTGTGACTCGGTTAACAAATAACTAAGGCGATATTGTGGGAGGAACAATATGCCTTATCCTATCTATCTTCATTTCTTATTGCTATTATGTGTTTCGTGTTGTGAGAGGGTCGCCTCTACCATTATATCGTGTTTGTGTCTCTTTTTGTGTTGTGGTTTATGGTCCAGGGATGTACCGGTGTTTGAAGCCTCATCGCGTTTTTGTCCATTCTTCCACACGTGCTTCACTATCCTCAGCTTCATTTTGGGAATCCGATATCCTAATCTTATCGACTAACATTTTTCTTTAAGCATACTTAATAAACGGCTTAGGATTTATGTAGAAACCCTTCGTAAAACATCGAGGACGATGTTTAGTTCTAGTATGGGGGGGATCTTCGATTTGATTTTTGCCTGCAGCCGTTGTTATCACGTAATCCTGTTTTTACCACCAAAATTTCAAAAAAAAATGAAAAAATTTAAAAAATTTTAAAAATAAAATAAGTGTTTTGTCACAATTTTGACTTTCCTGCTGGGTAGAATAAGAGTAAATTTTGACTCGATCGAGCGTGTTGAGCTCTAGCTTGTTCCTTAACTTTTAGACTAAGCGTTCGCGAATATTCGCGAAGAACGAAAAATGATAGTGTTAAGTATGAGTTGGATGCTAAACAAGGATTATTTGGAAATCTTAAGAGCTCATGTGTGTAATTTGTCACTTTTTCTCCCATAAGATTCTAACCTGATTAATATACGTGCTACTTTTGGAAATTAAAACTTAAATCAATAATTTTTATGTAGTATATAGCAAAAACTTTAGATTTAGTTCAAATTTATGCTTGAATTTTTCAAAAAGACGTTTTCCCAATGTGTAAAAAAAATGCAAAAGTGTAATAAATATAAACTGTGGGTTGATAAAAGTTTGCTGTATCTTGCCGGCTCACAACCGATGTTACAGCCTTCTAAAGGAAGCCCATAGTAAGAATAATAATCCGAGACTGATAAAAGTTTGCTGCATCTTGCCGGCTCACAACCGATGTTGCAGCCTTCTAAAAGGTCGAGGGTTACAAATTGCATCCTTTGTTAAAAATATAATTATTATAAGTGTGGTATATGT